>JASDQU010589833.1:112659-125586 GCA_032191745.1 Picea mariana | reverse complement strand
GTTAGGGCATTGTACATATTCTTTGATGAGATGAGATGGGAGATGTAGGGTATGAAGTGGTCTTTTATAGAATCCACTATGATATTCATGACATTGATGTCAACATCTTTGAACTTCTCCATAGTTGCAATGTTCTGTGGTTCTTTCTCTTTTCCTTCTTCAAACTATGGTTTCACGATATCTAGCACTTTATTCTTGGCAAGGATGAGGTCAATCCTTGTCTACCATGCTCTAAAGTTAGAGGCTCTATCTAACTTGTTCTCTCACTTCATAGAATAAGTCATGGCTGCTTAGGCTTGGTCAAACCCTAGATTTGAACACAAACTCAAACTTCATGTCTTGGCTTGTTGAGAGTATCAGGAGATGCGCTAGGATAGAGTGCACTGATCTATCTAGAGATTAGGTCAATCCATTCACTTAAGGTGCCTCAACAAGAGGTTTAGGGTTTCTGCAATTGCTCCTACTAGTAACCCTAGAGGCAGTGTCTTGGAAGTTGCTTCTACTAGTAACCCTAGCGGCAGTTCCTCAGCGAGATTAATATCCTAGTGGCTATGTTTCCTTCCAATGTTTATACTGAATGAAGGAGGTGTGGGCCCATAACCTATTAGAATATAGAAGATAGTGTGCTCATTTTACCATTGCCAATACTCTTGTCACCCAACCATAGGCCGAAGCCACCCTCCGAGCACCTTAACCTTGACTGAGAATTACTCTGGAAGCAAACCCTAGGCTAGATAGCCAAACAAGTTGTAGCGCATCTTACTCCAAGGATAGCACACCAACAATAGCTGATCAGATAGTCCAAACCCTAGCCAAGAGATAGTCCAAGCCAATATTGGAAACTGGTTGCTGTAGCAGCTGCACCTGCAGCTCTCCTCCACACGTGCTCACCAAACTGGGAACTGCAGTGTGCACCAGTTGTTTCTCTGCAATTTTGAGATGTGTCAAATGAGAATTGGCACGCTGTATTTATAATGGTTCTACCAAATTTGTTGGGGCCAACTTCTCCTTCTGGGTACATGTCTGTTCAGTATATTATTATTATTTCTGGACGACTTCTTCTCTTGGAGGCTAATAACCTAATATAAATTATCTTCTTGTTCTGACAAGACTTCTAGGGTTATTATCCAACTCATTAGGGTTTCTCTTGCTTCCCAGAGTCTTCTATTCTCATCAGGTTCACACGTGGAGGTAAATACCTCCCGCAGCTACCATAATATCAACACCTGCAAAGTCAAGGTGCTTAAAATATTGCACCTTCAACATATTCCACTTTGGGCCCTCTTTGAAATTGAACATGGAAATGGCATCTTCTTTTGAAACTCTATTTTTTATTGCCTCCCATTTATCTGGACCCATCACCTCCTACTTTCACCACCTCAATAGATCAACAAAACTGTCAGTGGTTGGCCCCATCTTCTGATATGCATCCATAAAGTTTTCCAATGAATTCAAAACAATTTGTAAACTTTGTTTTCTCTCCTGAGGGAGTTCCAAGACCACCAAATCATTTTTCAACCTCTTTATAACACCTGAGAATCACTCAAGCATCATTGCTTTAGTATTCCCTTCCCAGAGAAGTTCATCACCAACATCTGAAGGATAGGTGGACGTAGACGCGTAATCTTTTGTTTCTTGATAATGTGATGCAGACCCCCAACCCGCAAGTTGAGATCTTCTCACAAGATCATTCAAATCTCCCTCTCTCAGCTGAAGTGGTTCTTTTGGATCCCTATCGGAACCTTCAACCAATTGATCCACGAGTCCTTATGAGTTGAGCCTGTGTTTATAAACACCAAGCGCCAAATCGAGTCCCTTTAACTGTAATAGTGTCGCACCCTATTCAAATTTGAGACTTCGGGGTTCGCAACTTCGCGATACCTGTCGTCGAGTTTATTGGCCTTCCAACTGCTGAAACCCAAAATGACGAATCCCCGAAATGTTGCCACATCCCCCTCTTGCATGCTTTATTGTGTTTCGTGATTTTAGGAATCTTGAAACAAATAATCCCGACCTTTAGTCTTCCGAAATGTTGAAATGTCGAATTCTGACATGTTATCAAATGCTGGCCCCACAACAGAATTTCCACCTTTTTCATAATTTTGCACTTTGTGATTTCGTGAATCCTGATGCCAAGCTCCTAGATCTTCGACCTTCAAAAACCCGAACTCTAAAATAGTACCTCCAATGGGATCAACGACTATAAGCCTCCCTTCAATCTAATGGCTAGCGTGATTTCAGACTTTCATATATCTGGAGTTCGAAACTCTCGATTCCAAGCCACTGTCCTCTTAGGTTCCCGAACCCTGAAATGATCTGACGGCTCACAACAGGTCATGATCAACGATCCACATTGATTCTGGATCCTAGAGTGGAAATCTTTCTCACCTCTAACCACCCTGCAACTTCCCTAGATCATACGGTCCTCGTGACTTCGGAAGTTTTCCTGGGAGAATTCTGACCATCCATTCTTCCCTTAACAACTTCTGCGAAATGAACAAGGTACTCCTTCATCGAAACTTATCCACCTGCAAAGAAACTTCACTTCATCGCACTTTGAATGCTTCAAAGGCACTAACCCTCCTAAGCTTTCTTGTAACTCAAGTCTTCAAAAGACTCCTACACCCACTCCTTGTGGAAATCCCTCAAATATCTCTAAGTATTGAATTCTCTTTGACTCTGTGTACCCTCTCTACAATAGCAGTCCTTAAACTCACCTTTTTTTGATAAATTATAAGACTTCCAATGCCTGTGCACTCCTTGCACAACTTCTGTGCCTCAGCTACACTTTTGCGGGAATGAGAACAACGGTATATCTCTTGAGCTTTCAGAGATAAACTCTGAGCCTCCATCAACACACTCCTTGCGGATGATTTCACTGCACTCCTTGTGGGAACTTCTCTTACTCAGGAAGAGAAACAATTGAAACTCATTCTCTCTCTCTCTCTCTCTCTTAGAATTCAAACATTCAAATGGAAATCATACATTCACACAATATTAAAGTAAATGCATAACAGAGAGAATAAAAACCATGAGCATATCATTCAGCATGTATACACAGAAAGCATCATAAAACTATGAATCTGAATCAAAGTTTCATATATTAATTCAGAACTTTTGTACATGGGTTCTTCTCTACAACTTTTTTCTACATCTCTCTCTTCTCTATGCTCTATGCTCTCATGTTCTAATGATACAAATATACAAAGATGAGGGTGTCTATATTCGTTTTCCATCCAGTTCCTAAAATTGTCAAATATGGAATTCAAATCTACCTACTTTCATTAACTATGCATAAATGCTTCTATCTCCTACAGATGAGAGTGAATCGCTCATGATCTGTTTACATCCTCCAAGATATAAATTCAAGGTACACCTTCTAGTTATTACATTAATATTTCAAAAACATTCCAAGACGTGCATTGGTGGTCTTCCAGCTGTCTTCTGCCTCTGCGCTTTCTTGTTGTTGGCGATGCTCCTGCATCATACTCCCTTGCTTGAAAATTTTCATGGACTCTTTTTCATGAGTTCTTACACGATATATCCATGCTTCTAAATTTTTTCTTCATTCTCCCAAATGGCATCTTCAACTGGATGTCCTTTCCATTTGACCAAGTATTCAAAATAATCTTTTCTTCTGGTCTTCTTGCTAACTCTCTTGTCAAGTATACTTTCCATCTGTGGCTTTTCAGCTACAAGAATTTGTTTAATCCACTGAACCTCTATCTGTTCATTGTATGATCCTGCTTCTTCTGCTTTGTAAGGGTACAAATCTAAGATATTGAATATCGGTGAAATTTCTATCCCATCGGGTAATTCAATCTCATATGTGTTTGCCCCAAATTTCTTTAAGACCTTGCATGGTCCAATCTTCTTCATTTTCATCTTGTTATATGTTCCCCTTGGGAACCTTTCCTTCCTCAGATGTGCAAGTACCAGATCACCAATTTCAAACTGAAGTTCTCACCTGTGTTGATCTGCTATGCATTTATACTCTTGATTCGAATTTTGCAAACGTTCCCTCACTTGGCTGCGAAGTTCCTTCATTGTCTCTGCAAAATCCTCTGCACTAGCACTTATGAATTCATTATTTTCTGAATCTTTCGATTCAGAAACTCCCCTTGGCAGCATTCCATACAAAATTTGGAATGGACTCTGCCCTATGCTTCTATTGATCGAATCATTATAAGCAAATTCCGCCCATGGCAGAATGTGATCCCACTGACTATGGTGTTCAGTCACTAAGATCCTTAGCAACTTTCTCAAGCTTATGTTCACAACTTCTGTTTTCCCATCCGTTTGAGGATGACATGCTGAGCTAAATGAAAAATTTGTCCCCATCTTCTTCCATAAATTCCTCCAGAAATATCCCATGAACTTGGTGTCTCGATCTGAAGCAATACTCCTTGGTAAGCCATGAAGTCTGACAACTTCCTTGAAAAACAGGTTCGCAATATGTGTTGCGTCGCTGGTTTTCTGGCATGGTATGAAATGTGCCATCTTTGAAAATATGTCTACCACCACAAAGATTGAATCAAATCCTCTTTGCATTCTTGGTAGCCCCAATATAAAATCCATGCTTACTGCATCCCACGACCTTTCTGGTATGGGTAATGGCTGTACAACCCTGTATTCTTCCTTTTTCCCTTTGTGTGCTGACAAATTCTACATTTGTCCACAAACATTTTGACATCTATCCTTATCCCTAGCCAAAAATATGAACCATTCAATTTTGAGAATGTTTTTTCATGACCGAAATGTCCGACCAATCCTCCACTGTGTTTTTCTTTCAGTAGATTCTCCCTCATGGAGAATTTTGGAACACATAATTGATTTTCCCTGAATAATAATCCATCCTGGATCATATATTCAATCCATTGACTTTTGTCCCTGAGAATTGGATTCTCAGATGCCTCATACGCCTCTTTGAAATCTGGATCACCTCTGTACATGTCCTTGAGGTTATCAAAACCCAATGTTTTGACTCTTAACTCCTACATAAGCAAACATTTCCTTCTCAAAGCATCAAAAACTTTTTTAGCAATTCCAGAAATATGCTTACTTACAAAAGTAAAATTCTGCATGTATTCAACCCATTTTGCATGTCTTTGGTTCAACTTCTCTTGTTGAGTCACGAATTGTAAGGCATGATTATCATTGTACAAAACAAACTCTTTAGGAACCAAATAATGTCTCCATTTCTTCAGTGCTTGTATGACTGCATAAAATTCCTTGTCATATGTTGAGTATTTAATCTTCGCCTCATTCAATTTCTCACTGAAGTATGCGATCGGCCTGTCATCTTGGCTCAAGACTACTCCAATTGCAAATCTGCTAGAATCACACTTGACCTGAAATGTCTTACTGAAATCTGGCAACACCAGAATTGGTTGTTCAGTAATCTTCCTCTTCAACATATTGAAACTCTTCTATGCTTCCTCTATCCAGTGAAAAGTTTTGTGCCTTTTCTTCACCGTATCCATCATTGGTGCGCTAATCCCACTAAAATTTCGAATGAATTTCCTATAGAAACTAGCTAATCCATGGAATCTTCTAACTTCAAATACACTTTTTGGTGACGGCCAATTCTTGATCGCATCCACCTTTTCTGGATCCATCTTCAACTCATTTGCAGAGATAACAAAACCCAAATAAATGAGTTTTGTCCTCATGAATGTTGATTTTTTTATATTTATCAACAACTTCTCTTGCTGTAATCTCCTCATCACTGTAGCCAAATGCTTCAAATGTTCTATTTTTGTTCTACTGAAAATCAATATATCGTCAAGATATACGATGACGAATTTTCCTATGAAATCCTTCAGGATTTCATTCATCAATCTCATGAAAGTACTAGGCACATTTGTTAATCCAAACGTCATAACAAGTCATTCATACAACCCTTCATTCATCTTGAATGTTGTCTTCCATTCATCACCTTCTCTCATACGAATTTGATGATATCCACTTTTCAAATCAATCTTTGAAAAGAATCTTTCTCCACTCGAGCAATCCATCAAATCATCCATCCTTGGCAAAGGAAATCTATATCTAATGGTAATCCGTTTAATTGTTCTTTAATCTTTACACATCCTCCAGCCTCCATCTTTCTTTGGGTTGAGCACTGTTGGAACAGCACATGGACTCAAGATTTCTCGAATCAAACCTTTGTCCATTAAGTCATGGACTTGTCTCTTGACCTCTTCATTCTCCTGCGGCATCAATCTATACACTTCTTTGTTTGGTAAACTAGTCCCAGGTATAAGATCGATGTGATGACTTATACTTCTAATCAGTGGCAACGAACAAGGTAGTTCGTCCACTACTATATCAGCAAACTCTTCCAGCAACTTCTGTATTTCCTCTGGTAAATCATCCACTCTTGTACTGGTCAACACAATTCTAGGCTTCCTGACCACAATGAATTATGTATCTTCCTTATTCTTAACCTCCTTAAGAATTTCCTTCCCACTCATGAGAAGTACAGTGTTGCTTACCTCTAGTTTTACTTCTTTATCCTTAATCGGCAACAACATGTGAGTTCTCCCATTCTTCTCTAGGGTGTATGTGTTCTTTCTCCCATCATGAATCACATTCCTATCATATTTCCATGGTATACCTAGCAATAGATGACAAACATCCATGGGAATGACATCACATAATATTTCATCCTTATATCCTCCTATTTTAAATTCAACTAAACATTGTTTAGTGACATTTACCTGATGTCCTTTTTGTAGCCACGAAACTCTGTATGGGCTTGGATGTTCAATAGTCTCCAGCTCCATCTTTTCTACCATCTCTGTAGAAACAAGATTGTATGTGCTACCATTGTCCAAAATGACTTTGCATACCCTGTCTTTGGTCTTGCAAGCAGTTCGGAAAAGTTTGTTCCTTTAGGTTGGGTTCTCTGCTTCCTTCTCTAGTGTTAAGAGAACTTTTCTCATCCTCAATGATCTTCTGCCCTCAGCATCTTTTGCCTCAACATTCCATCCTTGTGCTTCGACAATGTGAGTCTCACTTCCTTCCTTCTTTATATATGGACAATCATAGGATTTGTGTCCATTTTTTCCATAGGTAAATCATTTTATTTCTCCACCTCTGCCTCTTCCTCTTCCTCTAGTTCGAGGAAAAGTATTCCTATCAGCATATTGTCCTTTCTGTGATCTTCCTCCTCTCTCATGCTGATTTTGATGTTTCTTCCACTCTTCTTGAGGTTTCTGAGCTCTATCTTGGGAAACTACTTAGCCTCTATCTTGACTTCTACCTTGGCCTCTTTGACCTTGCTTTCGGCTCAGCTTCTCTTCAGATTTTAGAGCCATCTGATAAGCATCTTCCACATTTCTAAGGGTCATCATGCTCATCTCCTCTTGAATGTCGTATCTTAGACCATTCATGTACCTGGAAACCTTTTCATCATCACTTTCCCAATGACCTGCTCTGATGTTCATCTTGTAGAACTCTTCAGTGTATTCTTTCACTGTCATCAACTTCTGTCTCAAGTTCTACATCTTCCGAAACAGAGTAATTTTATAATCCTTGGGTATGAATTTTGCCTTCATATTCGCAACCATTCTATCCCAACTTTTGATTTTTTTCTTGCCTTTATAGCGTCTGTCAACCTGCAGTTCATCCCACCATAATGTTGCATGCCCTTTAAGTCTTGTGACAACATGTTTGACTTTCTTGTCTTCCTCGACATCTTCATAGTAAAAATATTTATCTAGAGCTCTAACCCATTCTAGAAGCTCTTCAACGTCTAAGTTCCCTTCATACATGGGAATCTCCATTTTTGCTCTAGCACCTATCCTTATGACATCCCTGAATAGACGTTCATCTACAACATCTTTGGTTGTGACTTATTCTCCCTCGTGTCCATATTCATTTTCAATTTCAGCCTCACTAATATCCCCAGCATCAATTGTGCGTCTATGTGCTGTCTCCATGGCATCAAGCCTGGAACATAGTTCACACATTTCCCTCTCCACTACTGGATCAGGCATTGGTCTATATCTCCTTCTTAGTAGCATGGCTGAGAAATATTCTTCCTTCCTCTGCTACAGAAAGCAAAGGCTCTTTCTGTGCTTCTGATACCCCAAATGATGTGTACCCGAGTACTCCTTTCCCTTCTCGCTTTCTCTACCTGAAATATACAAATAGAGTCAAGCTCTGATACCACAACTGATGCAGGCCCCCAACCTTCAGGTCAAGATCCACTCATAGGATCGTTCAAATCTCCCTCTCTGAGTTGAAGTGGCTCTTTTGGATCCCTATTGGAACCTTCAACCAATTGATCCACAGGTCCTTATGAACTGAGCCTATGTTTACAAACACTAAGTGCCAACTCGAGACCCCTTGACTGTAATAGTGTCACACCCTATTCAAATTCGAGACTTTGGGGTTCACGACTTCGCAATACCTGTCGTCGAGTTTATTGGCCTTCCAACTGTCGAAACCTTAAATAACGAATCCCCAAAATGTTTCCATGTCCCCCTCTTGCATGCCTTATCACGTTTCACGATTTTAGGAATATCAAAACAAAGAATCACGACCTTCCATCTTTCAAAATGTTGAAATGTCAAATTTTGACACGTTATCAAATGCTGGCCCCACAACGAAACTTTTTCCTTTTTCGAAATTTTGCAATTCACAATTTCACGAATCTTGATGCCAAGCTCCTAGCTCTTCACCTTCAAAACCCTGAACTCCATAACAGTACCTCCAATGGGATCAATGGCTATAAGTCTCCCTTCAATCTAACAGCTAGTGTGATTTTGGACTTTCGGATATCGGGAGTTTGGAATTCTCCATTCCAAGCCACTGTCCTCTTAGGTTCCCAAACCCCGAAATGATATGACGGCTCACAACAGGTCATGATCAATGGTCCACGTTGATTTTGGATTCTAGAGTGAAAAGCTTGCTCGCCTCTAACCACCCTGCAACTTCCCTAGATCCTACGGTCCTCGTGACTTTGGAAGTTTTCGTGGGAGAATTCTGACCATCTGTTCTTCCCTTAAAAACTTCTGCAAAATGGACAAGGTACTCCTTCGTTGGAACTTATCCACCTGCAAAGAAACTTCGCTTCGCCACACTTTGAATGCTTCAAAGGCACTTACCCTCCTAATCTTTATTGTAACTCAAGTATCCAAAAGACTCCTGAATGCACTCCTTGTGGAAATCCCTCAAATATCTCTAAGTATTGAGTTCTCTTCAACTCTGTGCACTCTATCTGCAATGGCAGTCCTTCAACTCCCCTTTTTTTGATAAGTTCTAAGACTTCCAATGCCTGCGCACTCCTTCCATGGCTTATGTGCCTCAACTACACTTTTGCGAGAATGAGAACAATGGTATCTCTCCTGAGCTTTCAGAGATAAACTCTGAGCCTCCTTCAACGCACTCCTTGTGGACGATTTCACTGCACTCCTTGCAGGAACTTCTCTTACTCAGGAAGAGAAACAATTGAAACTCATTCTCTCTCTCTCTCTCTCAGACTTCAAACATTCAACTGGAAATCATACATTCACACAATATTAAAGTAAATGCATAACATAGATAATAACAACCATGAGCATATCATTCAGCATGTATACAYAGAAAGCATCATAACACCATGAATCTGAATCAAAGTTTCATATATTAATTCACAGCTTCTGTACATGGGTTCTTCTCTACAACTTTYTGCTACAGCTCTCTCTTCTCTATGCTCTATGATCTCATTTTCTAATGATACAAAGATACAAATATGATGGTGTCTATATTCGTTTTCCCTTCTGTTCCTAAAACTGTCAAATCTAGAATTCAAATCTACCAACTTTCATTAACTATGCATAAATTCCTCTATATCCTACATATGAGAGTGAATCACTCATGATATATTTACATTCTCCAAGATATAAATACAAGGTACACCTTCTAGTTATTACATTAATATTTCAAAAAAATTCCAAGACATGCGTTGGTGGTCTTCTAGTTGTCTTCTGCCTCCGTGCTTGCTTGTTGTTGGTGATGCTCCTGCATCATAATGTGACCTCCTAAATCCACCTTCACCCTCTACATCGACATTTGAATCTTCATGACAACCACTCTCATTGTCGTCCCTTGCTCTAAATTGACTATCTACACACACATTTGAAAGTAACTTCAAGATTTAACCTCACATAAATTTAAATACAAGAAAAAACAACAAAAATAAACAAAATCAAAGAAAATTACCAGAAATGTTCTCTTGTCCAGAAGTATTCCCCACATTCTTAGGTGTAGGAGTATCGATGCACAACCTATATAAGAAGATTGCATCCATAGCACTGGCATGTCCAGGTTCTGTAGTTGATCTGTTCACAGACTCGTTTGAAAATCTCCTCTGACGAGATTGTTGTTGCTCACTAAGAGTCTCAGTCGAAGAAGGTGTTCATGTTCTTCCTTGTTGAGAATACCTAGAGCATTTGCGAGGAATGTTTGTAGAATCCTGTGTCGACATCTCTCCTCAATATCTATCCATAATGTAGATTTTATCAATAAAAATGCAGAGATGTACACAAGTTCAAGCAATTAAAAATGTAGAGATAAATTGAAGTTTTAATCAATCAAACCACAGAGGTACTCTCTCATTAGAAGGCTCAAAGACTAGACATTCAACCATGAATCAATAAACTCAAATATAAGTAAGTGTTCCATAGATAGCAGGGCACATTCTTATCCTTCACTCATCATCCATGAACAGAAAAGCAGGGCTTTTGAATCTATAGGTCTTTAAACACTGAAGTGACGACCATCAATTTGTCTCCTAGTCGACTGCTCAGGCACAGACTGATGACTAAAGGGATAAGTGACAAAAGATGAAACCACAATATTTTCATAATAATCAGTAAAAACCACACATAGAAGTCATTGAAATCAGAAGTTGGCTTCGCCAAGGGACTATCATTCAACTCAGAGGTTTATCATTCACAATGCACATCAAAGAAGAAGATGCAAATCCTATACATTTAGCCATGAGTCAATCAACTCAAAGATAAGTAAGGGGTCCATAGATAGCATGGAAAATTATTATCCTTCACTCATCATCCATGCACAGAAAAGTAGGGCATTTGAATCTATAGGTCTTTAAACACCGAAGTGACGACCATCGATTTGGCTCCTAGCCAATTTCTTAGGCACAGACTAATGACTAAAGGGATAAGGGACAAAAGATAAAACCACAATATTTTCATAATAATCAATAAAACCCACACATATAAGTCATTGAAATCAGAAGTTGGGTTTGCCAAGGGACTATCATTCCACTCAAAGGTTTATCATTCACAATCCACATCAAATAAGAAGACATAAAGACTAAATATTCATCCATGAATCAATCAACTAAAAGATAAGTAAATGATAGACAGCAGGACAAATTCTTATCCTTCACTCATCATCCATGCACAGAAAAGCAGGGCATTTGAATCTATAGGTCTTTAAACACCAAAGTGACGACCATCGATTCGGCTCCTGACTGACTACTCAGGCAAGGACTGTTGACTAAAGGGATAAGGGACAGAATATAAAACCACAATCTTTTCATAATAATCAATAAAACACACAAAGAAGTCATTGAAATCATAAAGTTGGGTTTGCCAAGGGAAATCAATTCAGAAAAACAACAAGCAAGTGGATTCATTAAAAGTTCCCTATGGTTGGATCCACTAAAAAAACGTATTAGAACATTTCTTTAAGGTTCCTTAAAATTTCCCTATGGTTGGATCCACAAAGACCGCATATAATGTAATACATTAGAATCCCCAAAACAAAGAGTTTAATCTTCATAACCTCACACACCCATGTTTTAATCACAACGAGGTGAAGGTCTACATGAACATGGATTATATGCCATTGCTTTAAACTCCCATTAGCATTGTTTAAATGTCATTGAGTTTTTATACTAATTCCTTTATTGTCATGTTAAATGGGTTGGGAGTGAGGGTTGTTTGTATTCCTAATATAAATTAAGATGAGGTGGAGCAGATGTAATTTTTTTGATAATGTTATATTATATAACATATGAATTGTGCAAATGCTATATTATATTTTTGGATCACTTGAGAGATTTAAGGACAAATTGTTGGATAGTTGTGGATATATTTGAACTAAATCCATAACTATGAAATATTTTATGGTCACCTAAAGTTACATAAAGGGACCTAATTTTACTATAAACTAAGGGATTTCCACTAAGGGATACATAAAGGGACCTAACTTTACTATAAACTAAGGGATTTCCACTAAAACACTTCCACTAAGGGATTTATAACTATTTGTTACATAAAGGAACCATATTTCCACTAAGTGATTTCTTAACTATAAACTCCCTAACTCCCTTGCTTGATATAGTTTTGAGTTTATGTGTTGTTGATTATTAAACCTAACATCATATCCCTCCATGTCCAAAACCTATTTTTTACCTTGAAAACAATTGTAAATCATATGAGTTTTGGCTCTAGGAAAAAAATAAACCCCTTTTGAGACACTCATCAATTTCGTTATATTATATATGGATTTGAAGATTTGGGTTGTAGCATTTCTATATAATCATGGAGAAATACTGAGAAAATTCAAAAGTGTTTATAATTTATAATCTTATAATTAATATCATACAACCTATCCTATCTCATATAATTAGTTATTTCCCCATTAAGAGAATGACTAAAACTAGGTACATAATGTACAGGCACAAGAGACTACTAACATGAAAGAAAATACACGTTACCTATGATTTATTCAAACTCTAGTCAAATCCACCTATGGCTTAATGGGGGTTGGCATAAAGATGCCAATTCTTGGCTAAATCATTTGAGAATGGAGAAGCAGATCACTCTACAAAACATTGATATACCATTAAAAATACTATTAAATCAAAATTCAATGAAATATAAATACTTATGAAGAGTTTTT
>JASDQU010589833.1:87893-112639 GCA_032191745.1 Picea mariana | reverse complement strand
TTGTTAACTAGAAGGTAGGGATAAAATGTGGCTTCTAACATAAAAACTCCGATATGATATGGGTTTTCATTAGAAAATGTTTCTACTATGAGTGGATATATCACTAGTGTTAGGTCACATGGCCCTCATAACATTATGATTCCTTGTTTCCTCACATAGTTCCTACCATGTTTAATTTATAATAATTCAATTTTAAAGATGGATGAATGTTGAATTATTATTCTTTCTTTAATGAGGATTATTTGAAGTTTGATTTACTTTATTTATTTGTATGCATGATTAGTTGTGAACATTTTAAAAATATGCATATAAGAAACATCACTTGTTATTATCGTCTACATGTGGGATATGTATGTGTTAGCTATGCCTACATATCCAACACAAATCCAATATTATGGTTCAATAAACACATTAGTTACTAATGTCTAGGTTATTAATGAATTAATTAATAAGTTGTCAATTTGAAGTTATATTATATATGAATATAAATATCATCAATAAGATAAGCATTCAATAACTTTGGTCAATATGTGTGAAGTAATAAATGAGTATAATAATTAGTTCCCATCTAAGACTCTTTTATTTCTATAAATTGGACTTTATCATCCAAATCAAGTATTCGTTATAACTATTCCTAAATAGTCAAAGGGTCTCTACAATTGGAAAAGACCACCAAAGTGGAAGACTTTGGAAAAGACCGCCAAAGTGGGAGACTGGTTCCTTTTTGAGCAATTTACTATGATAAGAGTCTATGGTTTGGAAGAGAAGCCATATCAAAAGTGACTGTTGAATTTGGTTGTTATAGAGACTGAAAAAATTGAAATTCAATCAGTGAATTTTGATTGGATGAATTTCAAGGAAAAACCACACAAGTAGGTCACTAATGTCTTACACAGAGATGTGACCAAGACTCATGAAAATATGTAGGACATGTTAAGCATAGGGGGGGATTTACTTACCCATTATCATTAGGTCTCACTAGATGGTTTCAAGATGTGTTTTGTCAATCTATTCCAAATATAAATGACTCTTGGCAATGAATATTTCTTTCTCTTGTTATGAAATGAAGAACACAGAAAAATGCAAAACTTGGTGTGAATTACATAATCATGTTAATCATTCAGTTTTTGAATGAAATTTTTGTTTTGGGCCTTAACTAAGGGAGCATATATCTAGAAACCAAATCCAATATATGGCCATCCATGCCCAAAGTAGTGTGGTTGGATGAAATACATTCCATGTTATTTTCCTTGCATCAACAAACAAAAGAATTGTCTCCTTCAGAAAATTGACATTGGTAAATACAAGGTGTCTACGAGATTGAAAAAAGTGAAATTCAAAGTGAATGTTGATCAGATGAATTTCAAGAATAAACCATATCTACACAAGTATATCATTGATGTCTTACATAGAGATGTGACCAAGACTCGTGACAATTTCTTTAAGAATCATTAAAAGTTCCCTATGGTTGGATCCACTAAAAAAATGTATTAGAACATTTCTTTAAGATCCCTTAAAAATTCCCTATGGTTCAATCCACAAAAACCACATATAATGCAATGCATTAGAATCCCCCCAAAAAAGAGTTTATATTCATAACCTCACACACCCACTAATAACATGAGAAATCTATATTAAGTGGTGCACAACAACTTGTTATGCCTTTAATCTTGGCACATAAGAAATATTGCTTTACTAAGTGGTGCACTCTTATCTGATCACAGATTGGATAATGTTATATTATATAACATATGAATTGTGAAAATGTTGTATGAGGGTTGTTCGTATTCCTAATATAAATTTTGATGAGGTGATGCAAATGTAATATTAGTGAGGCTTAGTTGGAGTTAGAAATCTAGATAAAATATAGTCATATAAGGTGGCAATTCACGTTGATTGAGAGTAATCATGACAATAATTTCAAATGTAAGTGCATCATAACCTATTGTAAACATAGTAATGTGAGTTTTAATGGGATATATATTAAAAACAAGATGATTTTGAGTGATTCTTAATTGTCACAAAATTTATGGTGGTAATGAAGCCTATTTCTACAAATAGTAATGTGAGTTTTAATTACATATATATTTTGAAGAAGATGCAATTGAGTGAGTCTTTTAATTGTCACAAAATTAATGGTTATAAAGGGTAATGTCTATAGATATCCACACTCCCCTCGCATTGTGGGAGGGTCATGCTATCCACACTCCCTAGATGTGTGATGACTAATACTAGTTGTCTACTAGAGATATTAGGTCGAAAGGTTTGAAGATTTCGCATTTGGATTATCTCTATAGTTAGTTCAATATTGTCAAAACTCCAACATATTTCAAGCAAGGAAGGGATGGGAGACGCGAGATGGAATTAAGGATTTAAAGGGATCCCGGTGATTTACTTTATTTATTTGTTCACATTATTAGGATGTAACATTTTAAAAATTACATTAGGAACATCGCTTGTTATTATCGTCTACATATGAGATATGTGTGTTCTAGCTATGACTAAATATCCAACACACATACAATATTATGGTTCAATAAACACATTAGTTACTAATGTCTCTAGTTTATTAATGAATTAATTAATAAGTTGTCAATTTGAAGTTATATTATATGAATATAAATATCATCAATAAGATAATAATTAGTTCCCATCTTTAAGTATTAAATGAAGTTATAATAACTAGTTCCCCTCTAAGACTCTTTTATTTCTATATTAGACTTTATTATCCAAAATGAATTATTCGTTATAATTATTCCTTTAGTCAAAAGGTAACTACAATTGGAAAAGACCACCAACGTGGGAGACAAGTTCCTTTTTGAGGAGTTTACAATGATAAGAGTCTATGGTTTGGAAGAGAAGACATATCAAAAGTGAGTGTTGAATTTGGTAGAGATTCCATATCAAGAGACTGAAAAAGGTGAAATTCATTTAGTTACTGACTAAAAATCCAAGCATATTAAATTAAATAGTCATTGGATGAATTTAAAGGAAAAACCAAATCTACACAAGTAGGCGCAAACACTAAAAATTCAGACATGAATCAATCAATTCAGAGATAAATAAGGGATAAATGGCACAGTAAGAGACAAATAAGGGATAGACAGCATAGCAAGAGTACCCCTAGCATTGGTTGGGAGGTATCGGTGAAGTCTCATCGATCGACAAGTGGGAGTTGCATGAAGCGCATGGGACATCAACTCAGAGTAGGCAATCAGGCAATGGTATGCCTTCTTATTTTTGTATGGTAGATTGTAGTAAGATTTATGCTTTGGATATGCATGTTTAATTGAGTAAGTAAATTGATTGTCTTAGCATTCTAGTTGATGACTGAATTTTTTTTTCCACGGCCTATAGCTCGATGATTGATAAAATCCCATGGCCTTTGATTCTCGGCATGTCTTGACTGCCCTGTGTTGTATTGATTTGTGAATATTGTGGTTGTTTTTTCCTTTCGTCCCTAGCTCTTCAGTCCTCGCCTGAGCAGTCGGCCAGGAGCATGATCTACAGTCGTCGCTTCAGCGTTAATAGACCTATGGATCTCAACGCCCTGATTTTTTGTGTGTGGATGATGAGTGAAGGATGTTCATGTCAGTCGTCTACCTCCATTATTGTCCTTGGTTGATTGCTTGATTTTTCCATCTAGAAAAGACCTCTGCGTATGGATTATCTTCCATCCTTGTTGGTTTTTCTCTGTGCCTTGACTGATAGAATCCCTATGATCATTTCCATGACTTTTCCCATTGGATCCTTGTGTTTATATTATTCTGGTCTGTGTTGTATTGGTATTATGTCAATGTAAAAATGATTTGATTCCCCATCTGCATTTTTATATTGGGTATTTTGTCAATGGAAAAATGAATTAATTTCAATCTTCATTTTTATGTTGGTTCATGGAATGTAAAAAGATTTAATTTCAATTTGTGTTTTAATTTTGGCATCCTGAAAATGGAAAATAATTAAATTTCTAAGTCTGCGTTTTTATAATTGGTACACTGGAATTGGATAAATGTTTTTTGTTATTTCTCAGTCTGCATTGTAATGGTGTCCTGGAAATGGAAAATGAAATAAATTCTTTGTCTGCGCTTTACTTTTGGTACCCTGGTAATAAAAACAAAAACGTTGGTTTCATGTATGCGTTGGCATTGGCATCCTAGCAATGAAAAAGGGAAACCTTGGCCTATTCATCCCTCTTTGTTTTGCATCTCATTTTTACCTTTGGGGCGAATTTCCCTTGAAGAAGACTGTGTCTTGCACTTAAGAATTTTTGTTTTCGATTACCTTGTTGCCTAGCAAATTTGCCCCTCTCTAGACTACATTTCGTTTTACAGCTGGGGTGATTTTTGCCCTTGTTGAAGACTAAGTTAAGCATTAAAAACTTACTTCTATTGGATTCCTTTGAATTCCCACGAACTTCAATTAATTGATGCTGCGTTTTTCTTGTTATTGCCCACGATTTTGCAATTACTTGATGCTGCGTTTTTTTTCCCGTTTACCAACCATGTTTTTTCCCTTTGAGAGTTGACTGAATCGCAGATTGAATTCCCACGGTTTTGCAGTTAAATCGTGACTGTTTTTTCTGTTATCAACCATGTTTTTTCCTTAACTGGTGTTTGAGTTTTGTTGATTGACTGGATCATGAATTTTTCTCTAATCGATTGACTGAGTTGTTGTTTAAAACGCCCACGAATTTGCTCTAATAGATTGACTGAGTTGTTGTAATTGCCCACGAATTGGCTTTTAAATGTTGAAAGAGTTTGTTGGAAAGGGGCACGGGATTACCTTATTATTTTCTAGAACAATTGCTACATTTAATAGCCATGTTAATTGCAATGTTAAATTCTATAATAACTACCTTATTATTTGCCAGAACAATTGCTACAATTAATAGCCATGTTAATTGCAATGTTAAATGCTATAATAACTACCTTATTATTTGTCATAACAATTTCTATTGTTAATTTCCTTGTTAATAGCAATATTAAATTCTTTATTATTTGCCTTATTAATTGCTAGAACAATTGCTACAACACTGTGAATGGTCAGCAGATTCCTTCTTATTGATTAAATGGCCGCGAGTTGCCTAAATTGTTGATTGGGCCTTTTAACCTGTAAATGACATCAGTTCTAGGCAGCCAACTAATGCTTTAGTGTTTATGCCCTGAGTTCTTACCTTTACCTGGTAGTGAATCTTATTGAAGGTGTATGGCAGTAAATCTCTTTAGGTGCATGGACTTAGTCTCTCGATGAATGTATATGGATTTATGGCATTTACACTTCTTCGTTGATTCCTTTAATGTTGTAGACAGTTGTCATTTGGTAAAGTGAGTAAAGATAGACTCATGTGGTAATGTGACATCCCCAAAAATAAAGTATTTTTGAAATTCAAAATTTATTAGAAAATTATTTCATTTTTAGTAAATTCAAATTTAGAAAAAAAATTCCATTTATGGCAATTTCGAATTTCGAATTTGATAAATTGTAATTAATTATTATGACTGTTGGGTAGAAACCTAATTTGAGCCAACTAACTATTTGACTATGACACTTGTATGTAAACAGAATATTGGTTAATTATTGCAGGAGGACAAATGGAATAGCCATGTTAAATTTAGTTTACCATGACTCCATGAGAGGGGAACATGTTGGAACTACCTCTGGGCTAATTGTTACAAGTGGAAAATCAGGGATTTGGCCATTGGCAACCCCTGAAAATCAGGGATTTAGAAAGCTGCGAAAATTCCCAAGGGAGGGAAAAGACCTAGACAAAAATATTTTTTTGATAAATAGCATATGTGAGGAGGCAGGACGTTGCCGAGTATGCAGGGAAAAGGGACTACAAGTTTTTCTTGCTGTTATGAACACTACTGATTGAGTGTGAGGTAAGAGAAGTCTGTTGAAACTGAAAGACATTGGCTGAGGAGGAGATTCCAAGTTTTCCCTCATGGACTCATGGTCAGGCTAGGGGATGAATTGGGCAAGTGATTTGGTTGCCTTGTTCTACGGTTGGGAGGAACATGGTTGTTCCCTTTGTCTTTTCATGAACTGGTTCAGATACATTAACCTTCTCCTTCTCTGTTAGAATGATTATGTACATCTAATATATGCACCTGTTGTGTTAAAGTAAAATATCTTGTGGAAAAATTAGTTTGTATGTGGAATTTATAACATATAATTTAGTTATGAAATCGTCTCTTATGTAATTGACCTTTACATGGTATTATCTATGCATTTTCAATAAGTATCTATATATCATAAGTTTATAGGTATCTCTGTAATTAAAGTTCAAAGAGTTCATATTTCATATCTGAGCTTTCCTTTCTCGGATAACATTGAAGGGAAGAGTTACAATGCAGTATGGACTCTACTGACCACATATATATATTTATCCACAGTTGGCACCTTGCGTAGGCATATTTGTTTAAACAAAAATCGTGTAACTGTAATAGAAAACGCACTTATACAGAGATCTGATATAAAATTATATAAGCAAACAAATTATTCTTACCAGCAATCAACTACACGTCATGACGAATTAATTTCTAGAAATTTTGATCTGACTTAAATCTATGTGAGATTGTTTTGCTATTTAATTTTGAAGGGAAATATGACTGTATTTTTTGAATCTTACTTCATTAGTCATGTTGAGAATTTGTTGCTCGTTCAATACATGTTGTATGTATGATTTCATGTTAGTATTATCTTGGAGATAAACCTAGATATGTCGAACCCTTCATACTCAAATTATTATACATACATATATACATGTATGAGAATAGTTCTATGAATTGCAAGATTTCAACATAGTAGAATTCTACAAATAAAATTGTATGTTAAGACTAGAAAAAGGATTGAATAGAATCATCCAACAATCATAACTTTTCAATAAAAGAGTCTTCTAGAGAAAATCTTTATACAAGTAGTAATCGGACCCGAAAGTCAAGAGTACAATTGAGAAAACCCCCTCTTCCAACCATTATAGGAATATTGAGCGAGAATAATACCAAACATCTATAAAACTAGAAGAGACAGTGCCTTCACTATTTGAACTCCTAAAGGTTCTACAAAGGGAACTCGAATACCTTTTGCGTCATAGACAGGAACTAAAACAGCCAAGATCTTTGTGCAAGCGAAAGCGCTGAAAGAATTATCATGTAAACCATTAGTAATCATAGATAAAAAGTAAGAAGCATACCAATCGAATGATAATGGTTAATTCCAGAATAATACTTAACTTTCGATTCGACAGGCTCACATGTCTTTCGTTTGTTTTTTTTTCTCCTTGTCACCCTCCGTCTAGACAAATGCCTGGGCTGAGGATGGATGGTACAGTAACTCTCTGATGGGTACCCTCGCATCAAACAGAGCCCATTATTAGTGAAATATACAAACCATTTGAACAAAATAAAAACTAACAACGAGGAAAGCTTTACGTAATAGTTAACGATTTTAATGAAAATCTTTAAGCGACAGTATTAATTGAACAAGTCTTACTACGCATAATCTTGGTGAAATTTGTTCATAGAGAACTGGAAACCACACATAGTCGTCCAGGACCAAATCACAGACAGTATTGTAATTCATTACTCAATACAGGGATATCCTAGCTATTTAATCTAGTCAAATAGACCACGATAAAGATAGTAACTATTGGATATCACCATTGGACTGCTCAAAATTTAACAGAGGTCTTAGGTTATTTGATACCAATCAAAAATCCCTTGATCTAGGGAGGATAAACTGAGAGGTTACACAAAACTATATTTCTAAGCATAGACAAAATGAATGAATAAAATTTTCTCAAAAACAAAGGAGGAACATCGTCAACATCATGGGAAATCATTTCTCCAAAAGTGGGGAGGACTATGAAAAATAATACAGAGAAGGTTTCAGTAGAAAGAAATAAAACATACAGTAGATGTAGAGTGATTATGGAAACACTATAATGTTTTGGTTTTACTCCACCTTAGCTACTCTTCTATTGTAAAATTTTAAGGAAGAACATACCAGGAAAGGGTCCATGCCATTTGCTGCAACAAGGAAACATCCTCCACAACATTAGCCTTCGCCACGAAGAAATGTTCTACAGAGCCTCTTTGCAGAACCCAACAATACAAAACTGTGAACCCAGTAAACCCTAAGCAGTGCTTTGATGTCTTGGAGTAAATTGGAAGTGTAAAGAAGGACGGTTAACCATGTGATAAGGACAGAGTCAGTGTGACATGTTGGGTGAAAAGCCAGGAGAGTACGATGTAACTTGCGTTTGCAAAGCTACCATTAATGGTAGGTTTTAGAGCCTTAATTACCCTGTCAGTGGACCATCCATTCCCTTATATAATGTCACAAAACTAAACCCCATTCACATACACGATGATATCTATAGTTAACAGCTCGATCACGTTAAGCCTTCGTTAAGGTATATTTAAATAAGTCAGGGTAACGAGGAGTCATCACAATCCTCGTTCGTCAAAATTTCCTTTAGGGTTTGGAACTAGAGAATTCACAACACTCGATGTGCAGGTTCTAAGATTCCTTAAATGATTAGGGCTCGGTAGTTATACTAAGTTACTGGTTATTAAACCTGACCCCATGACTATACAAATGGAATTTAAATAATGTTTCCCCAAGGATAAATTACTGAGGTGGATTTGTGCACGAACTCAGAGATCTAATATTTAAAAAAGTGAGTTGTAATATGAATCCTTATGTTAAAGAATGAGTTGTAGTTTGCATCTTAAGTCGAAACATTGTATACCTAGATCTACATACACGTACACAAAATTGCTAGATCCTTGGTGGATATTATTAGAATTCTTCTACTCGAAGCAATTGGAGATGGTGTAAAACATAACATATTATGGTGAGTAGGACTTAGGAGTTATAATATAGAATTTGTTAGGGACTCCTCCTCCTACCAAATATATATACACGAAACTTGAGAAATTACTGGTCATAGAAAAAAAAATTATGGCAAATTGGAGATTCATTACATATGGTATCAGAGCAAAGTTTACAACATTGGGCCTTGAATAGGACCACATTAATTTATTGGCATATATTTTTACTTATGCAAAACTAATAAACCTTTATTGTTACAAATAGAAAACCTTTATGTTTTGAGTTAATCATGGCAGCACAGGATGACAGGGAAATCAGAATCGATGGAAACCCTGAACAAAGAGTTCCTAAAAATCAGAGACAGAATAGTGACGGAAGCTCACCTACTGAATTTCTAGAAACGATGAGGAATCTCATTGTTGAGCTACAGGTTTTAAAATCCGAAAATGAGAAACTGAAGAAAGAACAGTAGGAGCAACAGGAAATAAATGAAGTCCTCCTGCACATTATAGTGACAAAGAAAATCCCAAAGGGAGATAATAACGACGAAGAAATTAGCAAGAGGGCTTCCAAGAAATCTGGACCTGAAACATAAAAAGGAGACAGTTCGTTTGAAGGTACACCTTCAGCTGAGGACAAAATAAAAACAGACAGAAAGAGAAAACAAGTAGACCACCTTGAAGGAGAATTCAAGAAAATTAAACCAGCTACCTTTGATGGAGAATCCAGAATAGGGGAAGAAGTTGAGGCATGGTTATTGGACATCAAAAAATGCTTCCATATATATAACTATTCCAACAATATGAAGGTCATAATGGCCATATACAATCTGAAAGGGAAGGCCAGCATTTGGTGGCAAGACTTGAAATTGGCCAAGGGCCTAAAGGAGAAACAGATGGAATGGTCTAAATTTAAGAAATATTTCAAGAAATAGTACCTATCTGAAAGCTACTATGAAAGGAAAACAAAATAATTTTATGAGTTAAGACTTGGATAGATGACAATGGAGGACCTTATAAATAAATTCCTGGAATTACTAAGGTTTGTACCTTACATCCGAGAGGATAAGGTAAAAAACCAGAGATTCTTAAGTTTTTTACCACAGTCCTACAGGGACAGAATTGAGTTTGACAACCCCAAATCCTTGAGTGAAGTATTTAGGAAAGCACGAATGTGGTACAATCAATATAAACAGTGGGCAGAGTTTCCGAAAGCCTGGAAGGATAAGAAACAAGATCGAATGAACCAATGGAAAAAGGGATACCAGCTAGCTCCTTATCAGAATGCAGCAAAAAGCTTTTCGAAAAACGATTTTCACTCCAACCATCCAAATATGCAAGGCAATGGTAAACTGGTAAATTTGGGAATGAAGAAGTTTGGTGATAGCCCCCATGAACCATTAAAATGTTGGGAATATGGAGAACCTCATATGAGGAGGTATTGCCCACGTTTAAATTCAGAAAATGGAACTACTATGAACAATTTGCAAGAAGCCTCGACGGTGGGTGATGTGGGCAGAAGCCTACATCAGATAAATGTAATCGTGGATGGCCGACAAGCTAACCACCAGTCCTCTGTGGTGGGAATCGAAGGTAAAAGCAATAACACTCAAATATCTGTTTTAATTGATCCTGGAGCTACGTAAATTTATATCACTCCTGGTATGGTAGAGTCAAATAAACTTAATAAAATGAATCACGCAAAATCGTGGTTGGTACAATTAGCAACAGGAACTAAAAGGAAAGTGGTTGAATTTATTTTTGAGTGTGAGTTCAGTCTAGAGGGTCAAAACATAAGAGAAAATCTTAACATTCTACCACTAGGATCTTATGATGTGATTCTCAGAATGGATTGGTTAGAAAAGAACAAAGCAGTACTAGATTGTTATGCAAATACACTTAAGTATAAATACGAAAATGACACTATTAGGGCAGTCCAGGGTATACAAAAACCAATATCCGTTAGACAAGTTTCAACAATGCAATTCAAGAAATGAATGAGAAAGGGATGTCAAGTTTACGCCATCTAAGTAACAAACCTATTAGAAAAAGAAGAGAAACCCAAATTGGAAGACTTTGTTGTTTTTATGAATTCAAAGACGTGTTTGTTGATGAAATACCTGAATTACCCCCTAGGAGGGAAATAGATTTTTCTATAGACCTGCTACCTAGTTCACCCCCTATCTCTAAAGCACCTTACCAGATGAGTTTTCCCGAATTGACAAAATTAAAAATACAGTTACAGGAATTGTTGGTCAAAGAGTATATCAGACTGAGTGTATCACCATGGGGAGAAGTAGTCCTCTTTGTGAAAAAGAAAGATGGTACCCTAAGACTATGTATCGATTATAGACAATTGGAGAAAATGACTATTAAGAACAAGTACCCCTTATCTAGGATAAATGATCTATTTGATCAAGTAGGTGGGGTGGAGATCTTTCGAAGTTGGACTTACGATCCGGATATCATCAAGTTAGGATAAAATATGAGGACATAAGCAACACATCTTTTCGAACAAGATATGGACATTACGAATTTGTCATTATACCTTTTGGACTCACTAATGCGCTAGCCACATTCATGTGCTTAATGAATGGTATTTTTAGTCAATACTTGGACAAATTCGTATTGGTTTTTATTGACGATATTCTGGTATATTCAAGAATAGAGGAAGAACATGAAGAACACTTAAGGATCATCCTGTAAAATTTAAGGAAACACCAACTGTATGCTAAATTCGATAAGTGTGATTTTTATCATAAGAAGATAAAGTACCTAGGACACGTAATATCTGCAGAGGGCATTACTGTCGACCTTGAGAAAGTAAGAGCCATTATGGAATGGACAGTATGATAGGATGTAGCGAATATCTATTCATTCATGGGAATCACCGGATATTATCGTAGATTCATAGAGGGATTTTCCAAAATATCTTACCCTATCAAAACATTACAAAAGAAAGGGACCAAGTTTAACTGGTCACAAAAGTGTCAAGATAGTTTTAATAAGTTGAAGTAATTATTAACAACCACACCCATCTTAAAGGTAGCAGACCCAGATCATAAAGACTTCACCGTCTATGTGGATGCGAGTAAAGAAGGAGTAGGTGGTGTCCTAACGCAAGAAGGACACGTTATTTGTTATGAGTCCTGGAAATTAAAGGAACATGAGCGAAATTATGTCACTCGTGATTTAGAATTGGCAGCAGTAATACACGCGTTAAAAATGCGGCGACACTACATCATGGGAAGAAAATTTATACTATTGATGGATAATAGCGGTGTGAAATATATGTTTAGCCAACCATATCTTAATGCAAGGCAAGCAAGATGGCTAGCCTTCTTGAGAGAATTGGACTTCGAGGTTATAAATATCAAGGGTAAGGAAAATAAGGTAGCAGACGCTTTAAGCAGAAGAATCCATGGGTTATTTGAGATAAATATCAGCAGGGCAAAAAGTGATCTAGAACAAATAATAAGGAAGGAAAGTATTAACGACGAAAATTACACTAAGATAATGGCAGAATTGCAAAATAGTACCGCAAACTCAAATAAACTAGATATGAGTATCGACAAAAATGGACTATTACGATTTAAAAATAGACTTTACATACCAGATTCAACAAAGTTAAAGATGGTAGTCTTGGATGAAGTGCATAAGAAACCGTATTCTGGCCATCTAGGATACCAGAAAATGATAACAAAACTTATAACACTATTTTACTGGCCTAATATGAAGGGTGAAACAGTAGAATAATTGGCTAGGTACCAAGATTGTCAGCAGGTTAAGGTTGAACACCAGCATCCAGCTGGCCTATTACAGCCATTACCAGTGCCCGAATGGAAATGGGAGACCATATCGCTAGACTTTATTACAGGTTTGCCAAAAACTCAAAGACAGAATGATTCTATTATGGTTGTAATCGTTAAACTCAGTAAATCTGCACACTTTATTCCTGTAAAGTCTACTTTTAAAGCTACAAACATTGTTGAAATATATATGAAAGAAATTTTTAGACTGCATGGTATTCCTAAAATGGTGATTTCAGATAGAGACGTAAAATTCACATCCGTTTTTTGGAAGGAATTGTTTGCAGGGCTAAATACTAATTTGAATTTTAGTACGATTTATCATCCACAAACGGATGGACAGACCAAAAGGATGAACCAAATTGTAGGGGATATGCTCTGCATGTATGTAAGAACAAAACCAAACAAGTGGGAAGACTATCTACACTTGGTAGAATTTGCATATAACAATGGGTACCAAACTTCAGCTAAGCTAAGCCCTTTCAAGATATTGTATGACATAAAGTGTACAACTCCAATTAGCTGGGATAACCCGGTTGACAGACTCATGGTTGGACCAGAGATGCTCCAAGAAATGGAGAATATGGTAAGGAAGGTATAACAAAACTTAAAGGAAGCACAGGACAGACAAAAGAGCTATGCAAACAAGAAAAGAAGACACTTGGAATTTCAAGTGGGAGACCATGTTTACTTGAAGGTCAAAGCCCAGAAAAGTTCACTGAAATTAGGAAACTATGCCAAGATGGCACCCAAGTTTTGTGGGCCCTTCGAGATATTAGCTCTAATTGGACCCGTAGAATACCAACTTGCACTTCCCGCTAATCTAAGAGTTCATAATGTATTTCATAATTATGTGTTGAAAAAGTATGTTCATGACCCTACTCATATGATTGATTGAAACTTGGTGTAGGTGGAACCAGAAGGCGAGTTCTAAGAGGAACCCCTGCGTATTCTAGACTAGAGAGAAATAGCACTTCGGAACAGATTCGTCACTCAGGTAAAAGTGCAATGGAATCACTTTAGTCCTGAGGAGGCCACTTGGCAGTTGGAAGGAGATTTGTGGAAATCTCATCCAATCATGTTCCAAGAAAGGAATGGACACTAAGTACAATGTTTTATTGAAGGGGGAAAGGATGTGACAACCCCAAAAATAAAGTATTTTTGAAATTCAAAATTTATTAGAAAATTATTCCATTTTTAGTAAATTCAAATTTGGAAAATTTTTGCCATTTATGGAAATTCTAAATTTCGAATTTGATAAATTGTAATTAATTATTATGATTTTTGGGCAGAGACCTGATTTGACCCAACTAACTATTTGACTATGACACTTGTATGTAAACAGAATATTGGTTAATTATTGCAGGAGGACAAATGGAATAGCCATGTTAAATTTAGTTGACCATGACTCCATGAGAGGGGAACATGTTGGAACTACCTCTGGGCTGATTGTTACAAGTGGAAAATTAGAGATTTGGCCATTGTAAACCCCTGAAAATTAGGGATTTAGAAAGATGCGAAAATTCCCAAGGGAGGGAAAAGACCTAGGCAAAAAGATTGTTTTGATAAATAGCATATGTGAGGAGGCATGACGCTACCAAGTATGCTGGGAAAAGGGACTATGAGTTTTTATTTTTTGTTATGAACACTATTGATTGAGTGTGAGGCAAGAGAAGTCTACTGAAACTAAAAGACATTGGCTGAGGAGGATATTCCAATTTTTCCCTCATGGACTCATGGTCAAGTTAGGGGGTGAATCGGGAAAGTGATTTGGCTGCCTTGTTCTACGGTTGGGAGCAACGTGGTTGTTCTCTTTTTCTTTTAGCAAATTGGTTCAGATATGTTAACCTTCTCCTTCTCTATTAGAATGATTATGTACATCTAATATATGCACCTTTTTTGTTGAAGTAAAATATCTTGTGGAAAAATCAATTCGTATGTGGAATTTATAACAGATAATTTTGTTCTGAAATCATCTCTTCTGTAATTGACCTTTACATGGTATTATCTATGCATTTTGAACAAGTATGTATATAACATAAGTTTATAGGTATCTCTGTAATTAAATTTTAGAGAGTTCATATTTCATAGCTAAGATTCCCTTTCTCGGATAACATTGAAGGAAGAGTTACGAGGAAGTATGGACTCTACTGACCACATATATATATTTATCCACAGTTGGCACCTTGCGTAGTCATATTTGTTTAAATACAAATTGTGTAACTGTAACAGAAAACGTACTTATACAAAGATCTGATATAAAATTATATAAGCAAACAAATTATTCTTACTGGTAATCAACTACACATCATGACGAATTAATTTCTGGAAATTTTGATCTGACTTAAATCTATGCGAGATTTTTTTGCTATTTAATTCTGAAGGGAAATATGACTGTATTTTATGAATCTTACTTCCTTAGTCATGTTAAGAATATGTTGCATGTTTAATACATGTTGTACGTATGATTTCCTGTTAGTATTACCTTGAAGATAAACCTGGATATGTCGAACCATTCATACTCATATTATTATACATACATATATACACGTATGAGAATAATTCTACAAATTGCAAGATTTCATCACAGTAGAATTCTACAGTATATATATATATATATAAGTATTAATGGTAGATCGAAAAATGATCAGGGATAGTTGTTTATACCTTAAGTTTTGGAACTATTTGAAAAAAATCTAAATCTGTCAAAACATCTATGAAGACCTGTAACCAAATGCTAGAAGCGCGAGGGCCGATAAATACAAGGACTATTCTGGAACCCAGAATTAGATTCCCTTAAATCTGGTAATTTTCCCATCCTTGCCAACTAAAAAGTATATATAGCCCCAGAAGTTGTAATTACCTGATAGCCATGAAAGAAATATGGAACCATTTAAGTGAATTGGACTTTCAATCATACGCATGAAACCCCCTTAATAAGAAAACTACAGAATCCCAATATGCATACAGACTCGAAATAAGGAAAAATGTTATGGAAGAGTTTCGATATTACATGTATATACAATACGGAAATTCTGGTTGATTTTACCAATATAAAACTCAGAAATTTTTATCAGTTCTTTTCCATATAATGCATAACTGTAATACGGACCATACCAACATTTGAAAACTGAAAGTATATATATATTTAATATGGTAGTCCCTGCAAATAAAATTGTATGTTAAGAATGGTGAAAGGATTGAATAGAATCACCCAACAATCATCACTTTTCAATAAAAGAGTCTTGTAGAGAAAATCTTTATACAATTAGTAATCGGACCCGAATGTCAAGAGTACAACTGGGAAAACCTCCTCTTCCAACCATTATAGGAATATCGAGAAAGAACAATACTAAACATCTATAAAACTAGAAGAGACTGTGCCTTCATTGTTTTAACTCCAGAAGGGTCTACAAAGGGAACTCAGATACCTTTTACACCGTAGACAAGAACTAAAACATCCAAGAACTTTTCACAAGCAAAAGCCCTGAAAGAATTATCATGTAAACCATCAGTAATCATAGATAAAAATTAAGAAGCATACCAATCGAATGATAATGGTTAATTCCATAATAATACTTAACTTCTGATTCGACAGGCTCGCATGTCTTTCGTTTTTTTTTTTTTTCTCCTTGTCACCCTCTGTCTGGAAAGACACCTGGGCCAAGGATGGATGGTGCAGTAACTCTCTGATGGGTACCCTCACATCAAACAGGGCCCAACATTAGTGAAATATACAAACCCTTTGAAAAAAATAAAAACTAACAAGGAGGAAATCTTTACATAATAGTTAATGATTTTAATGAAAATCTTTAAGCGACCGTATTAATGGAACAAGTCTTAATTCACACAATCTTGGTAAAATCTATTCATACATAACTGGAAACCAAACATAGTCATCCAGGACCAAATCACAGACAGTATTGTAAGTCATTACTCAATACAAGGATATCCCAGCTATTTAATCTAGTCAAATAGACTAGGATAAAGATAGTAACCACTGGATATCACCATTGGACTGCTCAAAATTTAACAGAGGTCTTAGGTTATTCGATACAAATCAAAAATCCCTCGATATAGGGAGGATAAACTGAGAGGTTACACAAAACTATATTTCGAAGCATAGACAAAACGAATGAATAAAATTTTCTCAAAAACAGAGGAGGAACGTTGTTAACGTCATGGGAAATCACTTCTCTAGGAGTGGGGAGGACTACAAAAAATACTACAAAGAAGGTTTTAGTAGAAAGAAAATAAAAATACAGTAGATGTAGAGTGATTATGGAAACACTATAATGTTTTGGTTTTACTCCACCTTAGCTACTCTTCTATGGTAAAATTTTAAGGAAGAACTTACCTGGAAAGGGTCTACGAGGAAAGGGTCCATGCCATTTGTTGCAACAGGGAAACAACCTCCACAACATCAGCCTTCGCCACGAAGAAAATTTCTGCAAAGCCTCCTTGCAGAACCCAACAATACAAAATTGTGAACCCAGTAAACCCTAAGCAGCACTTTGATGTCTCAGAGTAAATTCAAAGGGTAAAGAAGGACAGTTAGCCATGTGATAAGGGCAGAACCGTTGTGACACGTTGGGTGAAAATCCAGGAGAGTACAATGTAACTTGCGTTCGCAGGGCTACCATTAATGGTAGGTTCCAGAGCCTTAATTAACCTGTCAGTGCACCATCCTTTCCCTTATAGAATGTCGTGAACTAAACCCCATTCACATACATGACGATAGCTATAGTTAACAGCTCAATCCCGTTAAGCCTTTGTTAAGGTATATTTAAATAAGTCAGGGTAACGAGGAGTCATCACAATCCCCGTTCGTCAAAATTTCCTTTGGGTTTTGGAACTAGAACATTCACAACACTCGATGTGCAGGTTCTAAGAGTCCTTAATTGATTAGGGCTAGGTATTTATACTAAGTTATTGGTTATTAAACCCGACCCCATGACTATACAAATGGAATTTAAATAATGTTTCCCCAAGGATAAATTACTGAGGTGGATTTGCGCACGAACTCGGAGATCTAATGTTTAAAAGAGTGAGTTGCAATATGAATCCTTATGTTAAATAGTGAGTTGTAGTTTGTATGTTAAGTCCGAACATTGTAGAGACTTGGTGGATATTATTAGAATTCTTCGACTCGAAGCAAGTGGAAATGGTGTAAAATATAACATATTATGGTGAGTAGGAATTTGGAGTTATAATACAAAGTTTGTTAGGGACTCCTCCTCCTACCAAATATATATATATATATATATATACGAAACTTGAGAAATTATTGGTCATAAAAAAAAATAATAATAATTATGGCAAATTGGAGATTCATTACATATGGTATTAGAGAAAAATTTACAACGTTGGGCCTTGAATAGGGCCACATTAATTTCTTGGCATATATTTTTACTTATGCAAAACTAATAAACCTTTATTGTTACAAACAAAAAACCTTTTTGTTTTGAGTTAATCATGGCATCACAGGATGACGGGGAAATTAGAATCAATGGAAACCCTGAACAAAGACTTCCTGCAAATTAGAGACAGAATAGTGATGGAAGCTCACCTACTGAAGTTCTAGAAACGATGAGGAATCTCATTGTTGAGCTGCAGGTTTTCAAATCCGAAAATGAGAAACTGAATAAAGAATAGCAGGAGCAACAGGAAATAAATGAAGTCTTGTTGCGCAGTATAGTGACAAAGAAAATCCAAAAGGACGATAATAACGACAAAGAAGTTAGCAAGAGGGATTCCAAGAACTCTAGACCTGAAATAGAAAAAGGAAACAGTTCGTCTGAAGGTACACCTTCAGTCGAGGACAAGATAAAAACAGACAGAAAGAGAAAACAAGTAGACCACCTTGAAGGAGAATTCAAGAAAATAAAACCAGTTACCTTTGATGGAGAATCCAAAACAGGAGAAGAAGTTGAGGTATGGTTATTGGACATCAAAAAATACTTCTAGATATATAACTATTCCAGCAATATGAAGGTCAAAATGGTCATATACAATCTGAAAGGGAAGGCCAGCATTTGGTGGCAAGACCTGAAATTGGCCAAGGGCCTAAAGGAGAAACAGATGGAATGGTCTCAATTTAAGAAATATTTCAAGAAACAGTACCTATCTGAAAGCTACTATGAAAGGAAAACAAAAGAATTTTACAAGTTAAGACTTGGATAGATGACAATGGAGGACCTTATAAATAAATTCCTGGAATTACTAAGGTTGGTACCTTACATCTGGGAGGATAAGGTAAAAATACAAAGATTCTTAAGTTGTTTACCACAGTCCTACAGGGATATAATTGAGTTTGACAACCCCAAATCCTTGAGTGAAGTATTCAAGAAAGCACGAATGTGCTACGATTAGTATAAATAGCGGGCAGAGTTTCCCAAATTCTGGAAGGATAAGAAACAAGATCGAATGAACTAGCGGAAGAAGGGATACCAGCCATCTCCTTATTGGAATGCAGCAAAATGATTTCCGAAAAAATATTTTCACTCCAACCATCCAAATACGCAAGGCAGTGGTAAACCGGTAAATCTGGGAACACTTGAGGGGTCTAACCCCTAGAGAGATGAATAGGTTGTCGGGCAGGAGAAGATAGCAGTAGGTGATGTGGTTGGAATGATCTTTTCAGTGCATGTCTGAGGCACTGATCAGTCATTTGGACAGAGATGAGGCTAGAGCGTTGACACCCACTGAGGTTCCACCGCGCACCCCAGTCGGTACTAGAAGCATTCATTGTGAACTCGAGAAGGTCAAATTTCCTGAGTTCTTTGGTGCCCTGGACGACGCAGCCTCCGAGGCATGGTTGGATAATATGGAAATCTTATTTTCACTTCGCAACTATACCTCCAACATGAAGATCTGCATGGTGGTCTTTCAACTGAAGGGGAGCGCTCTTCTATGGTGGAAGACGCTCCTACCACAGCTAAACATGTTCATTGAATACGTGTCATGGGAATTTTTCGAGGAACGGTTCCAAGAGAGGTACCTATCAGAGAAATTTATTGAGCATCAACTCAATGAGTTCAATGCCTTACGACAGGGTGTTCGTACAGTTCCCAAGTACAAGGCCCATTTTATGGAGCTACTTCGGTATGCTACACACCTTAATACTGAGAAAATTAAGGTCAACAGGTTCGTGTTCAGCCTTATTGGCAACTTACATGCAAAGGTTATGATTTTGATGCCTCAAACCTTGCATGATGGCATCTAGAAGGCCCTCATAGTAGAGGAGGAGCTTATCAGTGGGGGTCAGAGCACGACTCCAGCGAGACCAGTAGGCCAGGTGTCATCTGGTGCACAGCAACATCAGACACCAGGCAGACATACACCAGGATATCGTGGATTCTAGAGGGGATACACTTTCACTACACCTCGGTGACTGACGGATCAGCAGCGGACACGTTATCAGGGACCACGGCATCAACAGCAGTGTCGACTGTAGCAGTAGCATTTTAGGCCTATTCAGTAGAACAGACCAGGATTCCAGGTCGGTGGGCCGTCATCTTCTATTTTGGGTACCAGGACTACTGGACTGAAGAAGGGGTGTTGGATGTGTGGGGAGCCACACTACCAGCGCGACTTCCCTGTGGAGAGGAATAGAGCATCTAGATCAACCAGACCCACTACCAAGGGAGATTTGGGAAAGGCCCATCGGATTCATGTAGCAGTGAATAAATTCGAGGCAGAGCACCAGTCGACTGTGATCGAGACGTCAGGTACCATCGCTAACCAAACCCTTAGTATTTTGATAGATCTCGGTGCTACCGAGAGTTTCATTTCTGGTGCGGTGCTAAAAAGGATTAAGGTAAAGGCAGTCGAACAAGATGAGTTTAGCTTCATATAGATGGCTTATAGAGCTAAACAGAAGGTTGGAAGAAAGGTTACGAGCTATATCCTTAACCTAGGAGAGTTTGTCACCAGGGCCAACCTGTACGCCATGATCTTAGGATCTTAGGACATCGTGATCAGTATGGACTGGTTGGAATCGCATGAGGCGATACTCAACTGTAAGATGAAATGGTTGAGCTTGGTCGATGATGAGGGACAGAGACGTGTGATTGTAGGACAAAACTAGGGAGTTTACCTAAGGTTAATCTCTTCCTTGCAGCTTCAGAAGAGCATGTGCAAGGGATGTAAGCTTTATGTGATCCTTGCATTAAACAAGAAGGGAGTAGCGGAAGGTCTAGAACACCTTCCTATGGTGAGAGAGTTTGCAGGCGTATTTCTAGAGGAGTTACCTGGGATGCCACCAGAGAGGGAATTGGATTTTACCATATACCTAAAATTGAGGACTGAACCGATAGCAAGAACACCTTATCGGATGTCGACCCCGGAATTACAGAAGTTGAGAATGCAACTGAAAGAATTGTTGGACCTGGGACTGATACGTCCAAGTGTGTCACCCTGGGGTGCACCTGTTATTTTCATATGAAAGAAGAATAGGTCATGGAGGCTCTGCATTGATTACTGTCAATTGAACAAGGCCACAATCAAGAATCAGTATCTGTTGCCGAGGATTGATTATATGTTTGATTAGATGAAGGGTGCGATGGTGTTCTCAAAAATCGATTTGAGATCAGGGCATCACTAGTTACGGATCAAGGAGGATGATGTCCCTAAGACCAGCTTTAAGACAAGGTTTGGACATTATGAGTTTACTTTTTTACCATTTGGACTGACAAACGCCCTAGAGGTATTTATGAGTTTGATGAATGGGGTGTTCCACGAGTACTTGGACAAGTTCGTCCAAGTATTGATTGACGATATTTTGGTTTACTCTCGGATGACAGAGGAGCATGGCGAGCACTTAAGCTTGGTACTACAGTGTTTGTGAAAGAACAAATTGTATGGGAAGTTGTCCAAATGCTCATTTTATTAATCGAAGATTCACTACTTATGGCATGTCATCTCCGGCGAAGGTATCATCATGGATACGTCAAAGGTAGAGGCTATTATGGAATGGCCTACACGGATGAATGTCCTGGAAGTGCGTAGCTTCATGGGTTTGGTAGGATACTATCGATGGTTCGTCGAGGGATTTTTGAAGATAGCAGATCCAATCATGGAATTGCAGAAGAAGAGAAAGAATTTTGTTTGGACCAAGAAATGTGCAGAAGCTTTTAGGAGGCTCAAGGAGTTGTTGACAATGACACCGATACTAAAGGTCCCTAACATGGATGCAAACTTCTTGGTATGCACTGACACATCCAAGGAAGGATTAGGTGGAGTCTTGATGCAAGACAGATGAGCGATTGCTTACATATCAAGGAAACTAAGAAGGCATGAGGAGAACTATGTGATGCATGATTTGGAGTTGTTATCCATAGTATATGCCTTAAAGGTTTGGAGATACTACCTTGTTGGATGAAAATTTGAACTAAATACTGACCAGTGTGGTCTACAACACATCTTTAGTCAGAACACATGACAACGACATTGATCGGAATTACTTAGAGAGTATGACTTCGAGATTACTTACATAAAAGGAACAATGAACCGAGTGGCAGATGCATTGAGTTAGAGACCACACATATTTTTAGTGTTTCCTCTTCAGATGAATCTACGTGAAAAGATTCTAACTTTATAGCATGATGATGATTGGTACAAAGAGGTCGAGGGTTTTATCGGACAAAACACAATTATGGTAACAAGATTTGAAGGATTTACGTTTGACGATGATGGATTATTGAGGTTTAAAAATTGGATTTACGTACCACCAAACGACAAGTTGAGGAGTTTGATCCTAAACAAGGCTCATAGAGTAGTGTACATGGCTCACCTTGGAGTCACAAAGATGAGGGCAGACCTTAAGCCCTTATTCTTCTGGAAGGGAATGAAGGTAGATATAGTCAAATATGTGGCCAAATGTCTAGAATGTTAGCAGGTAAAGGATGAACATAGACATCTAGCAGGATTACTACATCCACACGCTATTCCGGAATTGAAATGGGAGTTTATTTCGATGGATTTTATTGTTGGATTGCCATTGATGACAAGGAGACATGACTCGATTTTCATAGTAGTAGACACTCTGATGAAGAGTGCTCACTTTATGCCTGTGTGTACGATGTATCAAGCACCTGACATATCTAGATTTTTCATCAGTGAGATTATGACGTTGCATGGCGTGCCTAAGAGGATTATATCCGATCTAGGATCAGTGTTTACTGGACGATTTTGGATAAGTTTCCAAGAGGCCTTGGGAACTCAACTTAACTTCAGTATGACGTATCACCCAGAGACTGATGGGCAGACCACACAAACAAACCAGACCTTGGAGTACATGTTGTGCATGTACATGATGGACCAACAAAAGAGTTGGGAAGAATTCTTGCCACTGGTGGAGTTCGCTTATAACAACAACTACCAAAGCACCTTTGAGTTGGGATCGGCTTGAGGATAGGGTCCTGGTGGGACCAGAAGTGATCCAAGAAATGGAAGAGAAAATCAAAACAATAAGACAAAGGATTAAAGAAGTGCAGGATCAGCAGAAGAGTTATGTCGATGTGCATCATGTCGACCATAGTTACAAGGTCATAGATCGAGTCTTCTTGTGAGTTAAACCACATAAGAGTTCGATCAAGTTTGGAAAGGGAGATAAACTCTCTCCTAGGTTTGTGGGACCTTTCGAGATTGTGGAGAGAAAGGGGCTCATGGCCTATCAACTAGCCTTGCCTGATTCTTTGAGGTGTATGCATGATGTTTTTCACGTATCTGTTTTGAGGCATTATATTAGTGATCCTACACATGTTATTGACATGAGTTCCTTGCAGGTATCGGATGAGGGGGAGCTCATGGCTGAGCCAATACATATCCTAGATCATCGCGTTCGAAAACTACGACGTCAAACAGTAGATCAAGTCAAGGTTCAGTGGGACAACTATAGTCCACACTTGACGACCTAGGAGGACACATATGATATGCACCAGCATTTTACATTTTTGTTTGATAGATAGACTAATGATACTTTGATACATTATTTCAGCATTTATACTGTGAAACTTTGGGATGAATTTTAGACCAAGAGGGGGTGTATGTAACACCCTGCTCTTGTGCATTGAGAGAACTTATTCTTTGAGGACACTTGCTCGCAAGTGATCTGGATTATTATGCTATTAAAACTTTGATTTTGATTATGAGGTGTTATGGGTTGATGACATGATGTTTTACTGCATTGACATAGACAGGTGCTATTGATTCGGTTTTATTGAGTGTGCAATATTTTGTACCTCGAGGATGATGAGGCATCGATGGAACCCCTTGGACTCCAGATCTAGTTGAGGAGTGAACCATTGGGGTTTGGTTGTTTTATATGTGATATTAGTGCATATGATTAGATGATATGATTATGGATATATTGCTGACATGATTTGTTGATGATGCAGGCTGATGATAGCTTGCTGACCAGACTCACATGTGGAGTAGAGGGGTCACTGTAAATTCTAACCTTGTACAATATCTACTGCAAACTGATATTCAGAAAAGAACAGAAAAAGATACAATGGCAAATACAAACATTACAAAGAGATTTTTCACCTGGAAACCCAAACCGGGAAAACCAGCATATATTATATTGATACATTGCTTTACATTGTTTACAATACAATATACATATAGGAGCCAGCGACATCCAAAACCCTAACCCAATGACCTGGATTAGTCCAAAACCCTAATTCCTTAACCGGAAATAGAAAACCATTGGCAAAAACCATGTGCCGAAAAACCACCTAATATCATGTGGTCCCGGAAATATGTCGTCCCAAAAATATGTTGGCCCGGAGAAAATATGTCGGCCCAGCGAAAATATGTCGGCCAGAAACCGGCGAAAATATGTCGGCCCAAAAAAAAAAATTCGGGGGCGTTGCCCCCGCCCCCCTGCACCCCCCTACGCGCCTGGCGCAGGCGCTCAGGCACTACTACTCGTGCAAAGAATATAACACATACCCAACATTCTCCCACTTGTTGTTTTCTTTGCACACAGGGGGTTATAGGGTTACATAGTCAACAATCCAGGGCAGCAATGCCCATGGATCCTCTACACCAAGAGAACTTCTCAGTGCTCACAGATTTTGTTAATGAATCTGCA
>JASDQU010589833.1:76155-87793 GCA_032191745.1 Picea mariana | reverse complement strand
TACAATATACATATAGGAGCCAGCGGCATCCAAAACCCTAACCCAATGACCTGGATTAGTCCAAAACCCTAATTCCTTAACCGGAAATAGAAAACCATCGGCAAAAACCATGTGCCGAAAAACCACCTAATATCATGTGGTCCCGGAAATATGTCGTCCCGAAAATATGTCGGCCCGGCCACATCCTACTAGAACTCCTGATGTGGCTCAAACTATAGGTTAATGTTTACCTAGTTCGAGAAGACCCACGATGTCGTGAGGGCAGACTATGAAATTCACTCACGATGATTCTAAGGGGCATGCAATAAGGTAGGGGCCTTATTCCTTAGAGGCCCTTAGTCTCCCACAAGTTCACTTGGTGAGGTATTGACTCCAGGGGTTTTTTATGTCTACCAAGTCAGTCAAGAGGCGAGTAGCATCCTTAGAGCATGTGGTGTGTCCTGAAGGGAACGTCGTGCAAGGGAAATAGATGAGGCAAGTGGCACCCTTGGAGCACATGGTGCATCCTGAAGGGCACACCGCGCAAGGGAAATAGATGAGGTGAGTGATACCCTTGGAGCACCTAGTGCGTCCTGAAGGGCACGTCGCATTGTTAATGATAAATGAATGAACCCAGATGGCCTTAGGACTAATAACATGATAAAAAAATAAATTAAATTCTCTAATAAAATGTCAACCAACACGAAAATTAAAATCTAGGTCTAAATTATACTAATGGAAAAATTTTCTCTATCCTTTTAAATATATAAATAAATATATATATATATATATATATATATATATATAATTGTTTTATTATATTATGATAATTTAAAGTTTATTAATTAAAAAGGGAAAAGGGAAAAAGGTTAGTTTCTACACCTACCAATTTGAGTTCTAAAGGAAACTAGGAAAAGAGGGAAATCTAAAATATTTAGGAAACTAGGAAAAGAGGGAAATCTAAAATATTTAGGAAACTAGGAAAAGAGGGAAACATAAAAAGAAAAATAAAACACAAGGGAAAAAGCAAAAAGTCAAACTTAGTAAGGTATCTACCATTTAAGNAAAATATTTAGGAAACCAGGAAAAGAGGGAAACATAAAAAGAAAAATAAAACACAAGGGAAAAAGCAAAAAGTCAAACTTAGTAAGGTATCTACCATTTAAGAACTTTCTAATTTTAAACTGATCTAGTAAATTAATAATGGGGAAACTCATTAAAACCTGTAAGAGAATTTGGGGACACTTAGGAGCAATTCTAGGAGTGACTCTAGGTGGGTGAGGGAAATAAGGGAAATTAATTAATTAAAGAAATTAGTTTTAGGAGGAATGAAGGGGATGGGTGACACATGTACGGGGAGGATTTTTATGAATTAAATTATTAAACTTTAAATAAAATGGGATTTTGGGAAAGTAAGGGACTTCGAAACTATATATAATGGAGGGAGGAGAAGGAAGAAGGGACTCTTCTATTTTGCGTAATGTTACGCTATAGAAATTTGTACTTGACTGACTTAGCTTGTGGGAGTTGGGATACCCAACTCAGTAAGGAGTGGTAGCTTGGCCTTGCGAGGTGAGCTGAAGCTAGTTGATACTTTGGTTAGTGTGTGTGGCCCCTTTGTGGCTCGAGGGGATAAGGGGGAAGAAGAGTAGCCCTAGCGTTGGCTAGGAGGTACCGGTGAAGTATCATCGATCGGTCAGCGGGAGTTGCACGAAACGCGCGGGGCATCAACTCAAAGAAGGCGATCAGGAAACGATACGCCTTCTTATTTTTGCATGGTAGATTGTAGTAGGATTTATGCATTGGATCTGCATGTTTAATTGAGTAAGTAAATTGATTGTCTTAGTGTTCTAGTTGATGACTGAATTTTCTTTTCAATGGCCTATAGCTCGATGATTGATTGACTCCCATGGCCTTCGATTCCCATCATGTCTTGACTTCCCTGTGGTGTATTGATTTGTGAATATTGTGGTTGTTTTTGCATTTCCTCCCTAGCTCATCAGTCCTCACCTGAGTAGTCATCCAGGAGCCTAATCTACGATCATCGCTTCGGCGTTAATAGACCCATGGATCTCAACGCCCTGCTTTTCTATGTGTGATGATGAGAGAAGGAAGTTCCTGCCAGTCATCTACCTCCGTTATTGTCCTTGGCTGATTGTTTGATTTCTCCATCTAGAAAAGACCTCTGCGTATGGATTATCTTGCGTCCTTATTGGTTTTTCTCTACGCCTTAACTGATAGAATCCCTGTGATCATTTCCATGACTTTTCCCATTGGATCCATCCATTTCTCTTACTGTGGTTTGCATTATATTGGTATTCTGGCAATGTAAAAATTATTTGATTCCCTGTCTGCATTTTTATATTGCGTATTCTGGCAATGGGAAAACAAATTAATTTCTATCTGCATTTTTATATTGGTATCCTGGAATGTAAAAAGATTTAATTTCAATCTGCATTTTTTATGTTGGCATCCTGAAAAATGGAAAAACAATTAAATTTCTAAGTCTGTGTTTTTATAATTGGTACACTGGAATTGGATAAACGTTTTATGTTATTTCTTAGTCTGCGTTGTAATGGTATCCTAGAAATGGAAAATGAATTAAATTCTCTATCTCCATTTTACTTTTGGTACCCTGGTAAGAAAAACAAAAATGTTGTTTTCTTGTATGCGTTGGCATTGGCATCCTGGCAGTGAAAAAGGGAAATCTCAATCTATTCATCCCTCTCTGGTTTGCATCTCATTTTTACCTTTGGGGTGAATTTCCCTTGAAGAAGACTGTGTCTTGCACTTAAGAATTTTTGTTTTTGATTACCTTGTTGCCTGGCAAATTCGCCCCTCTCTGGACTGCATTTTGTTTTACTCTTGGGGCAATTTTTTCCCTTGTTGAAGACTGAGTTAAGCATTAAAAACTTACTTCTATTGGATTCCTGTGAATTCCCACGAATTGCAATTAATTGATGCTATGTTTTTCCTGTTATTGCCCATGATTTTGCAATTACTTGATGATGCGGTTTTTTTCCCGTTTACCAACCATGTTTTTTCCCTTTGAAATTTGACTAAATCGTAGATTGAATGCCCATGGTTTTGCAGATAAATGGTGACTATGTTTTTCGGTTATCAACCACGTTTTTTCCTTAACTGGTGTTTGAGTTTTGCTAATTGACTGGACCATGAATTTTTCTCTAATCGATTGACTGAGTTGTTGTTTAAAACGCCCACGAATTTGATCTAATAGATTGACTGAGTTGTTGTAATTGCCCATGAATTGGCTTTTAAATGTTGAAAGAGTTTGTTGGAAAGGGGCACAAGATTGCCTTATTATTTGCCAGAACAATTGCTACAGTTAATAGTCATGTTAATTGCAATGTTAAATGTTATAATAACTACCTTATTATTTGCCAAAACAATTGCTACAGTTAATAGCCATGTTAATTGCAATGTTAAATGCTATAATAACTACCCTATTATTTTCTAGAACAATTGCTACAATTAATTTCCTTGTTAATTGCAATATCAAATGATTTATTATTTTCCTTATTAATTGTGAGAACAATTGCTACAACACTATGAATGGTCAGCAGATTCCTTCTTATTGATTAAATGGCCACAAGTTGCCTAAATTGCTGACTAGGCCTTTTAACCTGTAAATGACATCAGTTCTAGGAAGCCATTTAATGCTTCGGCGTTTATGCCCTGAGTTTTTACCTTTATCTAGCAGTGAATCTTATTGAAGGCGTATGGCAGTAAATCTATTTAGGTGCATGGCCTTAGTCTCTCGTTGAATGTATATGGCTTTATGGCATTTACACTTCTTAGTCGATTCCTTTAATGTTGTATACAGTTGTCATTTGTTACAGTGAGTAAAGATAGACGCATGTGGTAATTTATTGAGTTAGTAAATGCATAGTTGTTGCTTTCTGCCTTGATGTAGTAATGTTGTTATTACTATATTAATTGTTAGGTTAATTGCCATGTTAGATGCCTTGTTATTTGCTATATTAATTGTATTAATGGTAGCATTCTACATTAAGATTGTTACTATTGTTATTAAGTTAATGGCTAGTTGGATGGAGCTTTTGGATTGATATAGAATTGACCATTTAGGTTTTGTTAATGATTAAAATTTGATTGGTGAGTAAGGAATGGATTGCAAATTTTAGACTTGCTAAATTGAATTATGATTGAGGTTAGAGGGCATTTATAATTATAGTTTTAGTATTGACTACTTAGATTTGAAAGATTAATTGTATTAATGTTTATTTAGAGGGCGCATTATTGACTAATTGTAATGTGACGTGCCCCGTTAGAATGAAATCCTTGTTAAAATAGAATGTAATCATGGATCAGTTAGACTGGGTGATTGGTGGGGTCGGGGACGATGTCGTGTGGGCTGGTGTCACCTCTTGTCTTTGTCCTCTTGTGTCTCATCGACCTTTTGTGTGGGGTAGGTATAGTCTCCCAGATAGTATTTGGCTCCTAGCGCATCGGATTTTTCTAGAGTCCTTGGTTCGGATAGCTTGTGTTTGCGCCAAGGTTATTGACGCGTCTATCACCTGGGAACGACACGATTCCTGATGCGAGGATCATGGTGTGCCCTGTGGGATAGCGTTGAACGAGACCTTAGACAGAGTCAGTGTGTTCTGTGTGATTTTGTCGTTGTTTCCTTCTTTCCCCTTAATTCTTAAAATAAAACAAAAAAAGCAAAAAAACAAAAAATAAAAAATTGGCTTCGCCCGTGGTCGTAACGCAAGGGGACATTACATCATCCATGCAAAAAAAATCAGGGCATTTGAATATATATGCCTTTAAACACCGAAGTAACAACTGTCGATTCAACTCCTGTCCAACTGCTCAGGCACAGACTGATGACTAAAGGTATAAGGGACAAAAGATAAAACCATAATATTTTCATAATAATCAATAAAACCCACACATAGAAGTCATTGAAATCAGAATTTGGGTTCGCCAAGGGAAATCAATTCAAAACAACAACGATGGGATGGTATATGCGAGATGGAATTAAGGGTTTAAAAGGACCTGGGTGATTCCAAGTCAATTGAGGATCACTTGAGGATCAAATTTTTTTTAATGAATATTTGGGATTTCACTTAAGGAAAAAGGATCCTCAAATCATTGTATATACACAAAAATATGTTATCATAGTTTAAATGATGAACATTTATTTTATTCTATGAAGAGAATGGAGGATGATTAGACTTGAACAAGGGGAAATAATGGTTGAGATAAGTCTAGACAACCTCATTATATAATTAGAATCAAAGAGTTCCAAAACCACTAGAGACAAATAATGTGGTTGACCAAGAAACATTTCCATGGTTTAATCCTTGTGGTGTACCACATGACCAATACACTTTTTTAGTTTCCAAAGGGGCTTTCCAACAAGCAAAGTTAAGCTAATATTGATCAACCAAATGATCTAAATAATTGTGGTTGAATGGACAAGTATGATCGGCAATGTTTCTAATGATCAAACAAATGAAAGAATCATTGATCCTACCATCATTGATAGGAAATTATCACCCAATCCATCCCAAGAGGAAGTCAAGAGGAGAATTTGTGAGAAGGATTGGGTTGCTTACGAATGTAGGGGTAAACAAATTCAAAAATAAGCCAAAAGTAATCCAACTCAAAGTAATCTAACTTAAAGTCTAACAAATCCAAATCCTAGTAATCAAAATCAAATAAATCCAAGTATGTGACCACATGGAACTCCTAAAGGAACCCAACCAACTCAAGTTATGAAGAAAAAGTGGTTACTTTAAAAAAAAAGTTATGAATTATTTTTTCATAATTGTATGTTGGATACTAGGGCATTAAAAAATGTTATTACAATAAAATTTATGAAAACAGTAGGACTTGAAATCACCGAACCTTATAGTAAACAACTTGGCGGTTTCATTCCTTGGCCCTGAGATCCTTGAAGAAGAAACCAATGTGAAAAGGAATTTGTTTTAAGAAATTCTATCATTTAGATATTAAATTGGCATCTTAATGAGAACATATGCATTATATTTTAAGAGGAAAACTAACATTCCATTATTAGTGATTTTTTTTTTTATTTATATAATTTTCTCATGAATTAAGGTTATATATTTTGGAAGCTTTAATTCAATTTTCTAAGTTTCAACATTTTACACCATATTGTAATATGTTGTGCATGTACCCAATAATTCTTCCTAGTAACGAGATTGTCTTTTTTTATAGATTTCTATTACAATTGACATGTGATGAGAGGAAATCATTCGGTTACATTAACCCTTACATTTTTTCCTTTAAAGAAAAGATAATATAGTTTATTCATAATCTTATTAGTTGAGTTTCATTTGCATCATGAATTTCTTACAATACATCCCAAAATACATCTTAAATAAACTCAAATTTAATCACGATGTATTTCATCAATATATACATTAACATAAAACAATGGTCATATACAAAATGGTTCCATGAATGTAACAACCATTGTATAACTCTATGCATGCAAATCCAATTTTAGATGTTCGTTTAAAAAATAAAAACATTATTGTAGAAGTTGCTTGTATCAAAAAATAAGAGAACAATGTTATCATAACAAAACTGTATTTATTGTTCTCTATATCAATGCAATTGTAATGATGGATTTCTTTAAAGTTAAATATATAAACACACACTAAACTAGGAGTTGATTTGATTCTCATCCAAGAACTTCCTAAAACTACTTAAAAAGACAAATCACATCCAAACATTTTATACTTGACAACAAATGACTAATTATTAGTACACAAGACAAGTAAGAGTGATTTTGAAAATGTATCATAAAAAATAGATGTAGTCCAATAATAACAACTTAATATTTAAAAATACAAAATTAAGGAAAACATAACAATGGTATTACATAATCACTACTTTCTAAATCCAAATGTATTGACATAATTTTGTCGATGTTCTACTACTTTATAAATCCAAATGTATCACTACTTTCTTTCCTAATTTTGTCAAGGTATATTGTAAATTGACAGGGCCATATTCGGCCATACAAGCTCTCCGCACAACAGCAACAAACACTCTTTGAACTTGCAAAAACCATGACAGGAGCGATGTGTGGGTAATATATTAACATTTGTTCGGCCGAAATATTGTTTCGGTCGAAAGTACTTTTCAGTCGAAATATTTTTCGGTCAAAAAGGCTTTGCCGGATGAAAAAATATACATCCGACTAAAAATGTACATGGAAATTGATGGCGTCATTAGGGTACCATTCGATTCGACATTCAAAGGTTTGGCTGAAAGAGTTTTCAGCTGAAAAATAGTACTTTCGGCCGAAAAAAAAATAAGTTCGGCCGAAAAAATGATTTTCGGAATGCTGGAGACCCGATTGTCACGAAAGTGTAACCCACCTTCATGATTCCACCCTTGCTTAATTTGATTGCGTTAGTGTTAAATTAGATAGTACATTGATGACCAAATTATAATTTAGACTTGCTCCATTTGATTGCCTTTAATGTTAAATAGATGGTACATTAATGACTAATGGTAAATTAATATCGTTAACAAGTGTGATAATTGCATCTTGTACATCGATATGGTTAATGTTGTTTATCAGGTTAATTGCTAAGTTAGATTGTATTTAGTGATTAATTTAGACTTGCCAATTTAGATTGTAATTAAGACTTGATTAATGGTTGGGTGGTTGGTGAAGTCGTGTAATGGCCTGTGATCTCTTATTGACCTCATATCGTGTCTTACCGACCCATTGCTTGGGGGGTGGGTGTAGTCTTTGTGTCAACTATTTCGGCCTCCTAGCGCATGGGTTGGTCTTGATTCTATGGTCCATATAAAAATGTAGTGCCAAGGTCATTAATGCATCTATCTCTTGGGGGTGACATGATTCTTGATGACGGGATCATGGCGCACCCTATTGGGTAGCGGCGAACGATAACTTGGCCGGAGTCGGCACCTTCCATGTGAGTGTTGTTGGGTGTTGTAAGTTTGTTGTTGGCGCATGGGTTGAACGACTTCACACGTTTGGTTTGTGCACCTTGAGGTTCTAGTATTTAGTTGTTGAGGTCATTGTGTTGGGATAGAGGTGTTGTCCCTTAGCTTGTAGGCGAGGTCATGTCGCGTCGGGCGGGTAGTCATTTCTCCTTATTGTTTTACCCATGTTTCACCGAGTTTCCCTTTTGCCAGTGTGTGGAGTCATAGTTTTATGTTGCCTGGCCGGTGTGCATGTGATCTTCATCTAAGCATGGTTAACTGCATCGTCATTGCCTTCCTGCCAAAAAAAAAAAAAAATTGCACCTTGCTTCGCTTGTAGTCATAATGTATTGGGGTCATTACAGGGGGTCCAATAGATTATGGGTCGTTGATTTCCTTTGTTTCACTTGGATGGGATGCGTGATTGGAATATGATGTATGAATTACGGGAGGGGATATTAGTAGACTTGGGATATAGAGTGTATTATTTAGTTTGAATTTAGTTTTTGTTTTTATTTTTTGTTTTATTTTTATTTGAATTTTATTTTATTGTTTTTTGTTTTATTTTTAATTTTTAAATTTTTATAATGTTTTTTTTTGTTTTTAATTTTTTTATAATTTTATTAATTTATTATTAAAATTATTATTATTACACTAACCTAATTACTAATTATTTAAGTTATTAATTTGATTAGTTATTAAACTAATTAATATTTATTTTATTATCTATCTTAGGTTATCTAACTTTGTTTTATTCAGAGAAGATTGGCGGGAGATATGTGGCAAGTAAAATGAATGAACATGGGAGTAAGGGGCACGGAAGTGAATGAAGAATTGGGAAAAAATGGATGAAGGGGCAAAATCATTGAGGAATTCAATAAGCCAAGAGACTTCGTCCTAAGAGAAACGCTCATGAATATCACAAAATTTATGGAGTGATAACACAATCCATGCGTATGAGTAACTCATAAGATCCTAAGGGTAATTTTTTTAAATCTACATTAGTCTCCATTTCATCCATAATTATTGTACAATATTTTATCATTTATATGGCCTTTCATTTCGTTCCAGTGGTTAATTGAACTAACCAAGACTTCTTATGTTTGATTTTATCCAGTTTATAGCCTTCTACTATTGTAGGTGAAATATCGCTTAGACTTTCTCCAGGGTCTATCAAAATGAATACATGTTTCTGATTAATCATACCTTCTACTTACACCATGGAAGATTGATGATCCGCCCGTCGATTTTCCAAGGTAGCATTGATCTTTTGAGTGCATCTCACCATGATGTTTATTGTTGTTGCTTCCTAGATGTTGTGTACTATCAAGTTCCTTTTTTTTATTTAGAGGACAATCTCAGTACAAGTGAGTTTTTTTTCAAGCCTAACACTGTAAAGGTGGCCTAATTGTCTTGTTTACCAAATATGCAGTTTTACTACTATTATGAACTAATACAATTTGTTGTTCATTGTATATGTTTATCCTAATTGATGTGCTATGTGATGTTTGTCATGGATGCTTAAATTTCTTCTTCCTATGATCAAACTTGTCCATGTTCCTTTTTTCCATGTTTTTGTGTTTTCGGGCCTCTACTTGAATTGAGTGAAACACAACTTGGCATGACTTATTACTCCATCCATTGTGTTAGGATTAAGGAACTAAATTTTATCTCTGTATGCTTGAGGCAGACAACTCATAAACCATTGAAACTTAGCCTTTTCCTCTCTAAATTAAGGTACATATCTCATCAAATTCACAAACTTAGTAACAAAATCCTCAATAGTCATCTTTCCTAGTTTGATATCATGAAATTCCTTGGATTTTTCATCAAATTATCTTTCTGTTAAATACTTTTGTTTAAAATAGTTCCAAATGGAAGCTTTAGTCAACCTAGCTCTCAAATTTCTTGGGTAGTTGTATATTTGAAAATATGTTTCCATGTTCAGGAGCCAATCCTCTCCTCCCTCCTCAGACTCACCATAAAAAATGGGTGGCATGATATTTTTGAACTCACCATACAATTCACTATCACATCACTTTGTTTTATTGGTTTTGAGTACAGTCTTATGTAAGGTACTATTTTCAGATCTATCCTCACTACTTCCTTCAGTTAAAAACTTTGTTTTATCACTAAACATCGGGTGATATTTACACTTGTGTGATCCATAATTGCAAAAAAAAAATAGTGTTGTTGGAAGTCTGTCCTACATTCTTGTGTTGTTTCATTTCAGTGATGTTCAAAAGTAGAATTTCATTGATCTCTTCTTGTTCTTTACTAGCCTTAGAGTAATTTTTCATTATGTGCCTTAATGCTCTGTAATTATGCCTTTATGCTACGCATGGTTTCCAACAATCTTAAAGAGTTATCCTATGGTTGTTCAATATTTATCTCCACATACATATGTGGTCCACTTGGTGTTTATTTACCAGGTTCCTCAGCCATGATGCTTGGTTTTTGTTTCTAATATCTGATATGTGAAAAACATGATTGACGTCAATTCTTTATTTGTTTTTAAACAAGAGTGATGAACCTATGTATAGATGTACTAGGAAAACTAAATTGTTATCTTTATGGATTTGTTCTTCAGTTTGCTATGTAGCAAATTCTTGAATTGTTTATGGATCACTATACATCTAGCCAACTGAAGATAACAATGAAAACGTTTGCTATGTTTATGGATTTGTTCTTCAGTTTCAAGTCTTGTTCTATCAAGCTTATAAACTCACGACTTCTCAATAGCCATTTCAAGAACGGAATTTACATATTTACTAGGTACATAACCATTGTAAAAATTTCAATAATTACTTTGAAAGGCGTATACCTATTGATAATGGGCACAAATAGTGATCTTTTAACCTTATTTAACCTTAAACTCTAATCTGATGGCTATGCATTGAAGATGTTGGCATATTCTTAGTGGTCCTCCAAAATCAATGGGTCAGATTTATTATTCATAACTTTCTTGCATTTATCAAGGCATCCGTTAACATGTTTACTTTTTAACATTTACCTAATCACATTAAAAAATTACTGTAAGGATATGTAAATGCCACGTTTAAATGATTAAATAAGATCAAACCATGCAGCCAAACATTTCATATTACCACAGATGGATTACAGATTACCACATACGTTTTATAGAGTTATATGTATAAAATTTCAATTCTCTTCTTGCTAGATTATGATGGTGTCTTCGTCTAAACAGGGTAAACACTTCATGGGATGTCACAATTCTGGAATGGTAAAACCATGTCCCAAAGGGATTTGAGTGGTACGGTCTGACTTAAACTCTGTTGGCATAATTGTATGATAAGGTATAAGGTTTAATACGCTTAATCATTATGTATTAAGGTATGGGTTCGATACTCTTACTCGTAGATTATTAGTTAGAAACTGAAATTATATTAACCTATATTCATTACTATTGTAGGGTAGTCGACGACTTCTTGGCATGTGTCCCCTTTATTATAATCCATCAGAGCATAATCAGGTAACTTGGTTCAGATTCCTTCTTATAAGATCTAGGTTAAGACCTCAAACTATAGGCCAGAAATATAAAACTTCTAAGTGTTCGGCTTCTCTGTTGGTTACTACGGGCTCGTTTGGTTTTTAACTTTGTACAAATCATAAATTATTTTTTATTTTGTTTTTTAATATGGCATAAACGCCTATGAACATA
>JASDQU010589833.1:64816-75388 GCA_032191745.1 Picea mariana | reverse complement strand
TCTAGATAAAATATAGTCATATAAGGTGGCAATTCACGTTGATTGAGAGTAATCATGACAATAATTTCAAATGTAAGTGCATCATAACCTATTGTAAACATAGTAATGTGAGTTTTAATGGGATATATATTAAAAAGAAGATGATTTTGAGTGATTCTTAATTGTCACAAAATTTGTGGTGGTAATGAAGCCTATTTCTACAAATAGTAATGTGAGTTTTAATGACATATATATATTTCGAAGAAGATGCAATTGAGTGAGTCTTTTAATTGTCACAAAATTAATGGTTATAAAGGATAATGTCTATAGATATCCATACTCCCCTCGCGTTGTGGGAGGGTCATGCTATCCACACTCCCAAAATGTGTAATGACTAATACTAGTTGTCTACTAGAGATATTAGGTCGAAAGGTTTGAAGATTCACATTTGGGTTATCCTAGAGTTAGTTCAATATAGTCAAAGCTCCAACATATTTCAACAAAGGAAGGGATGGGAGATGCGTGATGGAATTAAGGGTTTAAAGAGAGCCTGGTGATTTACTGTATTTATTTGTTTGCATTATTAGTTGTTAACATTTTAAAAATTACATTAGGAACATCGCTTGTTATTATCGTCTACATATGAGATATGTGTGTGCTAGCTATTCCTAAATATCCAACACACATACAATATTATGGTTCAATAAACAAATTAGTTACTAATGTCTAGGTTATTAATGAATTAATTAGTAAGTTGTCAATTTGAAGTTATATTATATGAATATAATATCATCAATAAGATCATAACTAGTTCCCATCTTTAAATATTATATGAAGTTATAATAATTAGTTCCCATCTAAGACTCTTTTATTTCTATATTAGACTTTATTATCCAAAATGAATTATTCGTTATAATTATTCCTTTAGTCAAAGGGTCACTACAATTGGAAAAGACCACCAAAGTGGGAGACGAGTTCCTTTTTGAGGAGTTTACAATGATAAGAGTCTATGGTTTGGAAAATAAGTCATATCAAAAGTGAGTGTTGAATTTGGTAGAGAATCCATATCAAAAGACTGAAAAAAGTGAAATTCATTCAGTTACTGACTAAAAAGCCAAGCATATTAAATTAAATATTGATCGGATGAATTTCAAGGAAAAACCAAATCTACACAAGTAGGCGCAAAGACTAAAAAATCAACCATGAATCAATTAACTCAGAGATAAATAAGGGATAGACAGCATAGAAAATTCTTATCCTTCACTCATCATCCATGCACAGAAAAGAAGGCCATTTTAATCTATAGGTCTTTAAACACCGAAGTGACAACCGTCGATTCAGCTCCTAGCCGACTGCTCAGGAACGGACTGATGACTAAAGGGATAAGGGAAAAAATATAAAACCACAATCTTTTCATAATAATCAATAAAACCCACACATAGAAGTCATTGAAATCATAAGTTGGGTTCGCCAAGGGAAATCAATTCAAAACAACAACGATGGGATGGTAGACTTTAATGGTTGAGATAAGTCTAGACAACCTCATTATATAATTAGAATCAAAGAGTTCCAAAACCACTAGAGACAAATAATGTGGTTGCCCAAGAAACATTGCCATGGTTTAATCCTTGTGGTGTACCACATGACCAATACACTTGTTTAGTTTCTAAAGAGGCTTTCCAACAAACAAAGTGGAGCTAATATTGATCAACCAAATGATCTAAATAATTATGTGGGTGAATGGACAAGTATGATAGAGAATGTTTCTAATGATCAAACAAATGAAAGAATCATTGATCCTACCATCATTGATAGGGAATTATCACCCAATCCATCCCAAGAGGAAGTCAAGAGGAGAATTTGTGAGAAGGATTGGGTTACTTACGAATGTAGGTGTAAACAAATTAAAAAATAAGCCAAAAGAAATCCAACTCAAAGTAACCTAATTTAAAGTCTAACCAATCCAAATCCCAGTAATCAAAATCAAATAAATCCAATTAAGTGACCACATGGAACTCCTAAAGGAACCCAACCAACTCAAGTTATGGAGAAAAAGTGGTTACTTAAAAAAAAAAGTTATGAATTGTTTTTGCATAATTGTATGTTGGATTCTAGGGCATTAAAAAATGTTATGCCAATAAAATTTATGAAAATATTAGGACTTGAAACCACCAAAACTTATAGTAAACAACTTGGCAGTTTCATTCCTTGGCCCTGAGATCCTTGAAGAAGAAACCAGTGTGAAAAGTAATTTGTTTTAAGAAATTCTATCATTTAGATATTAAAATGACATCGTAATGAGAACATATGCATTATATTTTAAGAGGAAAACTAGCATACCATTATTACTAATTTTTTTTATTTATATAATTTTTTCATGAATTAAGGTTATACATTTTGGAAGCTTTAATTCAATTTTCTAAGTTTCAACATTTTACACCATATTCTAATATGTTGTGCATGTACCCAATAATTCTTCATAGTAACAAGATTGTCTTTTTTTATAGATTTCTATTACAATTGACATGTGATGAGAGGAAAGCATTAGCTTACACCAACCCTTACATATTTTCCTTTAAAGAAAAGATAATATAGTTTATTCATAATCTCATTAGTTGAGTTTCATTTGCATCATGAATTTCTTAAAATACATCCCAAAATACATCTTAAATAAACTCAAATTTAATCACCATGGATTTCATCAATATATACATTAACATAAAACAATGGTCATATTCAAAATGGTTCCATGAATGTAACAACCATTGTATAACTCTGTGCATGCAAATCCAATTTTAGATGTTAGTTTAAAAAATAAAAACATTATTGTAGAAGTTGATTGTATCAAGAAATAAGAGAACAATGTTGTCACAACAAAACTATATTTATTGTTCTCTATATCAATGCAATTGTAATGAAGGTTTTCTTTAAAGTTAAATACATAAACACAGACTAAATTGGGAGTTGATTTGATTCTCATCCCTAAAAATACTTAAAAAGACAAATCACATCAAAACATTTTATACTTGACAACAAATAACTAAACATTAGTACACAAGACAAGTAAGAGTGATTTTGAAAATGTATCATAAAAAATAGATGTAGTCCAATAATAACAACTTAATATTTAAAAATACAAAATTAAGGAAAACATAACAATGGTATTACATAATCACTACTTTCTAAATCCAAATGTATTGACATAATTTTGTCAAAGTTGTACTAATTTTGCTCCTATTGCAACAACTACTATAGACATATTTTTATATTTCAAGCTTTTTGTTAGGTCTGTGAAATATTGTGATATGTACTAGGTCCTTTATGCTGATGTTTCTTTACAGTTGTTGTCAGAGTCTAATTTTGTTCAGTTTGGGCACTATTCAGGGTAGTGGTGGCCCTATAGCAGTCATACTTAGCCCTTGGTCTCACTGTTTATAGTTAGAATATCTAGTTTATGTTCTGTCTATTTTCTGCAACTCTGTCTATCTGCTTAGCGGTTGTATGGATTTCATATGGAACTGGGCCTTTGTTACTGGTTGTAGATCTACTTATCCTGTTGCTTGAGGTACTACATGGACATGGCCGAATATGGCCTTGTCCTTGTACATTGACATGCTTGAATTCGGGCCTATCCCTATACATGGATAGGGCCATATTCATCCCTGTCCATGGACAGGGAAAAGTCCGAATTTGGGCTTGTCCCTGTACATGGACAGGGCTGAATAAGGCCATGTCAACATTCTAAACTCAAATTTTTAACTAAATAGTTAAATTTTCTAAAAATTAAACATTTAAACATATTTGAAATTCGGCCCTGTTTAAAAAATGAAAATTCGGCCTTGTTTAAACATATTTTAAACATGTTTAAAATTTTAAAATTTAAACCTATTTAAACATAAGGGACAGAGCCATACTTGGCCCTATCCATGTACAGGTACAGGCCCAAATTCAGGCCTGTCATTGTACATGGACAGGGTCGAATAAGGCCCTGTCAAAAATCGAAAATTAACTTCTAAATTACAAAATTTAAATAGAAATTTAAAATTTAAATTCTAAAATTCCAAAACAATTTTAACTTCTAAATTCTAAATTCTACATGGACAGGGTCAGTGTAGTTTTATTTGTCAAATTATGCAATTTCTACTCTGTTCTTTGCTTAACAATTATTTTATTTCTTGTCTTGTTTTTACAATAGATCGAGGTTTTATTTGATGAGAATAAAATTTGTTTTGGTTTCTTTCTTCACAGTAAAAAATGGCCCAAATTTTACAGGCACAACTATGGGGAGGATTGCACAAGGAACCAAGCTTCTTACTAAAGGTGGATATGAAAATGTTTTTCAATGGACTTTTGAGACTATCCCAGGGGAAAAACTTCAGAAGACATATGCATGCTATTTGTCAACTTCTGCAGGGCCTGTTATATGAACATTGTATTTGTCTACTGTGAAGCTTGCTTTTTGTAGTGATAGTCCTCTTTCTTATTACCCTCATCCTGGTCAGACTAAATGGAGTTATTATAATGTATGATCCTTTAATAGACAATTTCCTTGGGAAGTGTAACCGAGAACTAGTAAAAGAGGATAACAAAAATGAATGCACAGTAAAGATAGGTCGGGGCTAGGGAATCTCAATGCTATGATTGAGAATGGGCTCTAGATACATGCAATGCATGGCGAGTTTTTGAATGTCTTCTACTTATGCAGAAAATATATACAAGCACATTACACAGTTGAGAATGCATATAAATAGGGTACCTAAAGGGCGTTAAAGGTATATTTTAAATTGACAAGGCCATATTTGGCCTTGTCCATGTACAGTTACAGACTGGAATTCGGGCTGATACCTGTACATGGACAGGGCCAAAAGAAATATAAATAAAAAAATTTAATCCTAATTTAAAAAACAAAATTCTAATTCTAATCTAAATTCTAATCTAAATTTGGCTTTGTTCTAAAGTTTAAAATTTATACACATTTAAACATTATGGACAGGTCCATATTCGGCCCTGTCCATGTACATGTACAAGCTTGAATTCAGTCCTGTACCTGTACATGGACAGGGTCGAATATGGCTCTGTCAACAATCTAAAAAACAAATTTAAATCCTAATTTAAAAATCTAAATTCTAATCTAATTTAAATTCTAATCTAAAATATAATTATAATCTAAATTATAATTCTATTATAAATTATAACTCTAATCTAAACATACTTGTATGATGCTCGCTGCTCCAACATCCACCGCATGCCCATCTACAACAAACGACCCCAGCAAATGCTAACAACAATAACAAACGCCAACAACACCAAACGCTCTCCGCACAACAAGTTATGAACTCAAAAAAACTATGAAAGGAGAGATGTGCGGGTAGTATATAAACATTTGTTCGACCGAAAGATGTTTCGGCCGAAATAATGTTTCGACCGAAAGAAATTCTGGAATATCTTTCGGTTGAAAAGACGTTACCGGATGAAAAAATATCTGTCCGGCTAAAATTGTACATAGAAATCGAGGGCGTCATCAAGGTGCCATTCGATTTGACGTTCAAAGGTTCGGTCGAAATAGTTTTTGGCCAAAAAATAGTACTTTTGGTCGAAAAAATGATTTTCGGAATTTTGGAGACCCGATTGTCACGAAAGTGTAACCCACCTTCATGATTCCACCCGTCAATAAGCTGTAATAAAGTTGAGTAGGGGGAAGAAATTGATGAGAGTGAAGAGGTCTGCTATGGACATCCAGTCTGCCAGCAGTCTAAAGAGGAAAAACTCAGAAGACAAGATTCTCTTGGTTCAGAGTTTTAAGGAACTGAATAAAATTATCACTGAACTGAAATCAAACATACATCACAATTCAATAACAGCAACCCGACTGGATCATCCATGCCCAAGTGTTCTAACACAACTGTTTACAAAGATATGAAAAGAAGTTGACTTGCATTAAACAAGAAGTCTCAAATATAGATACATAACTAGAAGACCAGAGGCTTCATTAAAACTTTACAATCTGGGAGCTTAGCTCAACCATCGACCCTAACAAAATATCAAAACTAACTATTTATACTCAGAACTACTAGCTCTCCTCAGAGCACGTTCTGGTCATAGCATTCAAGGCTTGGCGTCTGCATCTTCCTCTGTCAGATTGCACTTGCATTCTTTCGTCAGATGCAAGATCAGATTAGTATGGGCTTCACAAGAAAAATCCATGGCAGGGGAACTTTTGGCTGACTATCTGTCCTCCATGATCAGTTTTTCAATGCTTACCATTTAAGTGGTGAAACAAGGTTTCAACCACCTTCCCCATTTTCATTAACTACTTTCATTGGGATCAGGGCGAGGTCTGACACCCATGAATGCTCCAGGTGAGCTCACGACTCCTTCGAGTCAATTCTGACGCCTCGAGGTCACGCAAATCTTTCTTTGTGACCAACTCGAGCGCTTTGATCTTTTGCACATCTTCTTTTCATTGCCCCATGCGACCCCGTGCTTATCCCATATGAAATTTAAGGAGTTTTCACTCCCCTTGATTTCAAAAATCCCGACGCCCGAAATCGTGAAACTACCCATCTGGATCAGCGGTCAGATTTTCTTTGAACTTGATCGCCACGATCATCTCCTCAAATGGCCTCGACTGCCTGCCGCTCAATTAGACGTCTACCTTTATTTATGACCCTGCTTCTATATGACCTTGCGCTGTGATCGTGGGCCTAATTCTCAGGTGTTTTGGGACTTTGTGTTTCGCGAGTTCACAATGTGTTCCATGCTAAAATCCCCAAATCATGAAGTCGTGATTGCTTGACACGCGTCCCCTTTCATCGGATGACTTAGATCATATCCGTATTTCAGGACCTCGAACCATCGACACTTCTCATCTCAGCCTTCCTGAAAAAACTTTCTCCGCAGATCCTACGCCACGTGTCCTTCTGAAATAGACAACCCAGATCATTTCACGACTTCGCGTTTCGTGAGTCCTCATGACCCTGCCCTTTGAATCCTCCATTCTGCGGGTCAACGAAATGTTAGTCTTGCACAATGTGTCCTTCCCAGGATCAACGGCTAGGATTGGCCTCGTGATTTCAAAACTCTTTCTGACGCTATACTTTGTGTAACTCTATGATCCCGATCGCTCGATGGTCGTCGATCCAATCCGCCTGGTGGATCTCCACCGTTGAAATCTGATCTTGCTTGCTCACTTGATTTGATTCCATATCAAACTGCTCTAAGTGTTGCGCTTGTGCTTATGGCTACGGCCTCTGTAATTGAGTACTTGGATGACTGATTGAGGGCACATGGATAAGGCTAAAGGATCGGTGATAGAGATGAAGAGAGAGAAGTGATCGATCTCAAAGAAAACATATAGGCTTAGGGCCGACACCTCTCAGGCAGGAAAAGGAAGAAAACTATAAGCCGAAAGGAAGAAACCTTATGATTGGGTCTGCAAAAGGAGGAGAGACAGACAAAACTACAGACTTAGGCAAAAACTCCAGATTCACAAGACTCTAACAAGTTTATGTGATAACAGATTGTTTAAGAAGTGTAATTGATTGATAAGAGGTTATATTGTCATCTCGTTTTTGGATATAGTGTTATTAGTAGGGGAGTAGTTTAAACATTCTATTTTTCAAACACTGATTTCTAAAATTTGATTAAAATTTTGGAAGAATTGTTAGAATTGCAAATATCAATGGTTGAGATTGCACATGTATTTTTTAAGGTGTTGAATCCATTTATGCATTGAAAAGTGCAATGTCATTAAAACATTAAAACACCACTTAAAACTATTTTTTATCACTTAAGAGTTTGTGAATGTAAGGAAAACAAGTAAATAATTTAAAATCTAAAAGACATTTTGCAGAAATGAAAATATACCCTTTACATAATTTTTTTCAGATAAAAATCTTAAAATGGTTTAAAGATAAATTTCCTATATAAAAAAATTAAAAAACAATGTAAATAGATTTATAGTGGTCTCACAAAATTTACACTTTAATTGCATGAACATAAATTGAAGAATCTTAAAATGGTTTAAAGATAAATTTCCTATATAAAAAAATTAAAAAACAGTGTAAATAGATTTATAGTGGTCTCACAAAATTTACACTTTAATTGCATGAACATAAATTGAAGGTAAAGATCCATCTCAAACTCAATCTATCAAAAACACTGAAGGTGTATATATATTTTTTATCTTTTCATTTTATTTCATGTCAAATATTAATTCTTTTATATTAAATGACAAAAAAGTTACACTTTAAAATTTTAGAAGATAAATACAAATTTAATATAAATCTACTCTTTTTATTTAATATTTTAAATATTGTAATATATATATATATATATATAGTTATTTTTTATTTAATTTTCTTTTATTATCATGTAACTTAACATAACATTACCTGACATCTCTCCCATACTGATAGATCACCTTACTACTTTCCATGCCATGAAAATACAGAAATAATAATAATAATTTGCTGCAGAAAAAAATAAAAAATAAAACCTAGCTGAAACAAATTCAATTTCAGTGAAAATACTGGGATAATAAGGTCGACTTCCTCCATGAAAAAGTTACACCGAACTCAAATTCCAGCGCCGATTGAAAGTTAAAAGGAAGATGTTTTACAATAAATTTAATCGACTACTTAAATTATCGACCGGGAAAGTCATTTTGGTCGGCGAGTTTGCTTTTATAGCAGGTCAGCTTTCAAAGAAAGTTATGTTCTCATGGTTAAAATTTTCATTAACACAATTTAATTAACACAATTTACATTTAGTAGTTTTATGTTTTTGTTTTTTGGTGATATTTTTTGTTTTATTTTATTCAAAATTTTTAACTAAAATTTGTTGGATTTGAAGATTTAAGTGGTTAATTTTGTATAATTAAAATGTTTAAGAATTTTTCAATATTTTAATCCATTTTTAGATTAAAAATACAATTTAAATAACAAAAAATTGTGATTTCATAAAGATTTGTCTTCTAATTCAGAGAAAAAAGTAAAATAAACATCACCCAATTTACAGCGGTTTTGCCATTTCCAAATACCATCAAAATGATTCCCAAAAATACCCAAACCAAAAAGAAATCAAATGCAGTTGACATTAAAGACAAAAAAAACTATTGACACACTTTTTTTAATCATTAAAAAAATAAAATTTAATATTCTTTTCAACTAAACATAAATCCAAACTTAAAATAAATTGGAAAATCCATAAAAATTCAACTTCCAATAACAAAAATTTTAATCCAAAATACCATACTAAAAACTGAATCTATTAGTCTTCTCAACTAAACATAGATCCAAACTTCGAGTTCCAACATTGTAAAGAGTTAAATACCTTCTATATCACCAAATTCTCTAACTCAAATTACCATACTAAAATCCTCGTTTATTATTCTTCTCAACTAAACATAGATCCAAACTTAGATTTCCAACATTATAAAGATTAAACTACTTTTCATTTGCTTGTACCCCACAGCAACCACGCTCAAAAAGCTCAACATTCCAGTTGTAAAGAATGTTCCGAGGTTCTACCGTCATTTGATTAGATCAAACACCACTCAAATCATTTGGCCTATCCTGTTAGATTTATTGAAGGCCAAAGTTAACTTTTTTGGTACTAGGATACTCTGTTAATGTACAGCAGGACATTGCCCAGTCACATTCACATTGGCAGAAGAACAAAAGCTTAATAACCAGATACTCGAATGGGAGATTCACCCATGATTGATAAGAACGGTTCATGGGCACGCCTGGAATTTCACATCGTATTTGCCTGTCAAATAAAAAATTGATCACTGTGTGTTTTTATGCTTTTTACTTTAAGTTTTATGAAAATCCAAAAATATGAAATTCAATCCAATCCAAAAATGTCATGTGAATTTTACCTTCCTAATTTTTTATTTTTTTCAAATTTTGACCATACAATTTTGGGTGGAGAGAATGCCCAGCTCACTTTCATAGACTTTGTTCTTATTAAAATCCAAAAATATCAAATTCAATCCAATCCAAAATGTAATGTGAATTTTATCTTTCTAATTTTTTCTTTTTTTTTTCAAATTTTGACCATACAATTTTGGGTGGAGAATGCCCAGCTCACTTTCATATACTTTGTTCTTATTAAAATCCAAAAATATCAAATTCAATACAATCCAAAAATGTCATGTGAATTTTACTTTCCTAATTTTTTCATTTTTTTCAAATTTTGACCATACAATTTTGAGTGGAGAGAATGCCCAGCTCACTTTCATAAACTTTGTTCTTATTATTCTTTCAAAAAAATATACCATTAAAAACATTGGCAAGACTGTGAAAAGAATGAGAGAATGGAAGATATGACAGAGATTTCAGATGAAAAAGATAAAATTAGATTGATTATGATTATGGTAGCTGCAGTTAATTGAAATCTCCATAATCACACTCACTGCTTTGAGCTTCTAATGCTTATGCCCTATGCCCTGCCCATGGCCACTAGATTCAGTCACCATACAGGCTGCCCTAAGCCCATGGCCACTAAATTCACAGGCTGACAGCAGCCACCAGATTCAGTCACCATATCTGGTGCATTATAGAATGGAGGAGTTACATGTACTAGTTA
>JASDQU010589833.1:45664-64716 GCA_032191745.1 Picea mariana | reverse complement strand
TAGACACCTTGCATTTACAAATGTCAATTTTTCCAAGGAGACAACTCCTTTGATTGTTGATGCAAGGGAAATGACATGGAATGTATTTCATCGAACCACACTACTTTGGGCATGGATGACCCTATATTGGATTTGATTCCCAGATATATGATCCCTTAGTTATGGCCTCAAACAAAAATTTCATTCAAAAACTCAATGATTAACATGATTATGTAATTCACGCCAAGTTTCGCATTTTTCTGTGTTCTTCATTTCATAACAAGAGAAAGAAATATTCATTGCCAAGAGTCATTTATATTTGTACTAGTTGACAAAACACATCTTGAAACCATCTAGTGAGACCAAATGGTAATGGGTAAGTAAATCTCCCCCTATGCTTCACATGTNTCATGAGTCTTGGTCACATCTCTGTGTAAGACATCAGTGACCTACTTGTGTAGATTTGGTTTTTTCTTGAAATTCATCTGATCAACATTCACTTTGACTTTCACTTTTTTTAATCCCTTAGACACCTTGCATTTACGGATGTAAATTTTCCCAAGGAGACAATTCCTTTGTTTGTTGATGCAAGGAAAATAACATGGAATGTATTTCATCCAACCACACTACTTTGGGCATGGATGGTCATATACTGGATTTGGTTCTCAGATATATGCTCCCTTAGTTAAGGCCTCAAACAAAAATTTCATTCAAAAACTCAATGATTAACAAGTTTATGTAATTCACGCCACGTTTTGCATTTTTTTGTGTTCTTCATTTCATAACAAGAAAAAGAAATATTCATTGCCAAGAGTCATTTATATTTGGACTAGATTGACAAAACACATCTTGAAACCATCTAGTGAGACCTAATGATAATGGGTAAGTAAATCTCCCCCTATGCTTAACATGTCCTACATATTGTCACGAGTCTTGGTCACATCTCTGTGTAAGACATTAGTGACCTACTTGTGTAGATTTGGTTTTTCCTTGAAATTTATCTGATCAACATTCATTGATTGAACACTTTTTTCGGTCTCTAGAACACCCAAATTCAACAATCACTTTTGAAATAGCTTCTCTTCCAAACCATAGACTCTTATCATAGTAAACTACTCAAAAAGGAACCAGTCTCCCACTTTGGTGGTCTTTTCCAAAGTCTTCCATTTTGGTGGTCTTTTCCAATTGTAGAGACCCTTTGACTATTTAGGAATAATTATAACGAATACGTCATTTTCGATGATAAAGTCTAATTTATAGAAATAAAAGACTCTTATATGGGAACTAATTATTATACTCATTTATTACTTATGAGGGCCATGTGACCTAACACTAGTGATATATTCACTCATAGTAGAAACATTTTCTAATGAAAACCCATATCATATCAGAGTTTTTATGTTAGAAGCCACATTTTATCTCTACCTTCTAGTTAAAAAAAACTCTTGATAAGTATTGATATTTCATTGAATTTCGATTTAATAGTATTTTTAATGGTCTATCAATGTTCTGTAGAGTGATCTCCTTCTCCATTCTCAAATGATTTAGCCAAGAATTGGCATCTTTATGCCAATCCCCCATTAAGCCATAGGTGGATTTGACTAGAGTTTGAAGAAATCATAGGTAGCATGCATTTTATTTCATGTTAGTAGTCTCTTGTGCCTCTACATTAGGTACCTATTTTTCGTCATTCTCTTAATGGAGAAATAACTAATTATATGAGGATATGATAGGTTGTATGATATTAATTATAAGATTATAAATTATAAACACTTTTGAATCTTCTCAGTATTTCTCCATGATTTTATAGAAATGCTAGTACAACCCAAATCTTCAAATCCATATATAATATAACAAGATTGATGAGTGTCTCAAAATGGGTTTTTTTTTTCCCAGAGCCAAAATTCATACGATTTACAATTGTTTTCAAGGTAAAAATAGGTTTTGTACATGGAGGGATATGATGTTAGGTTTAATAATCAACAACAAATAAACTCAAAACTATATCAAGCAAGGGAATTAGGGAGTTTTTAGTTAAGAAATACCTTAGTGGAAATATGGTTCCTTTATGTAACAATTAGGTATAAATCCCTTAGTGGAAATCCCTTAGTTTATAGTAAAATTAGGTCCCTTTATAGTAAAACATGGGTGCGTGAGGTTATGAAGATTAAACTCTTTGTTTTGGGGATTCTAATGCATTACATTATATGTGGTCTTTGTGGATCCAACCATAGGGAACTTTTAATGAATCCACTTGCTTGTTGTTTTTCTGAATTGATTTCCCTTAGCAAACCCAACTTCTGAAATCAATGACTTCTTTGTGTGGGTTTTATTGATTATTATGAAAAAATTGTGATTTTATCTTCTATCCCTTATCCCTTTAGTCATCAGTCCTTTCCTGAGCAGCCGGCCAGGAGCCGAATCAACAATCGTCACTTTGGTGTTTAAAGACCTATAGATTCAAATGCCCTTCTTTTCTGTGCATGGATGATGAGTGAAGGATAATAATTTGTCTTGTTGTTTATCTCTTACTTATCTTTTAGCTGATTTATTCATGGTTGAATGTTTAGCCTTTGTGTCTTCTTCTTTGATGTGTATTGTGAATGATAAACCTTTGAGTTGAATGACAGTCCCTTAGTGAACCCAACTTCTGATTTCAATGACTTCTATGTGTGGGTTTTATTGATTATTATGAAAAGATTTTGGTTTTATCTTCTGTCACTTGTCCTTTTAATCATCAGTCCATGCTTGAGCAGTCGGCTAGGAGTCGAATCGATGGTCGTCACTTCGGTGTTTAAATACCTATAGATTCAAATGCCCTACTTTTTTGTGCATGGATGATGAGTGAAGGATAATAATTTTTCATGCTATCTATGGACCCCTTACTTATCTTTGAGTTGATTGATTCATGGTTGAATGTCTAGTCTTTGTGCCTTGTAATGAGCGAGTAACTTTGCGACTTGATTGATTAAAACTTTGATTTATCTCTGCGTTTTTAATTTCTTGAAATTTTGTACATATCTGCATTTTTATTGATAAAATCTGCATTGTCGATAGATATTGAGGAGAGATGTCGACACGATATTCTCCAAACATTCCTCACAAACGCTCTAGGTATTCTCAATAAGGAAGAACAATAAATCCTTCTTCGACTAAGACTCTGAGTGAGCAACAACAATCTCATCAGAGGAGAATTTCAAACGAGTCTGTAAATAGATCAACTGCAGAACCTGCTCAAGCCAGTGCTATGGATGTAACCTTCTTAGATAGGTTGCACATTGATACTCCTATACTTGAGAATGTAGAGAATACCTCTGGACAAGAGAATATTTCTGGTAAGTTTCTTAAATTTTGTCTATTTTTGTTGATTTTTTTTGTATTTAAATTTTTTGGAGGTTAAATCTTGAAGTTACTTTCAAATGTGTGTGTAGACAATCAATTTAGAGAAAGGGTTGACAATGAGAGTGGTTGTCACAAAAATTCAAATGTCGGTGCAAAGGGTGAAGGTGGATTTAGGAGGCTGTGTTATCAAGAAACAGAAGATTACATGCCTACGCCCATCTATCCTTCAGATATTGGTGATGAACTTCCCTGAGAAGAGAATACTGAAGCAATGATATTTGAGCGATGCTCAGGTGTTCAAAAGAGGTTGGAAAATGATTTGATGGTCTTCGAACTCCTTCAGGAGAGCAAACAAAATTTGTAAATTGTTATACATTCATTGGAAAACGTTATGGATGTATATCAGAAGATGGGGCCAACCACTGACAATTTTGTCGATCTAATAAGGCGGCGAAAGTTAGAAGTGATGGATCCTGATAAATGAAAGGCATTAAAAAATAGAGTTTCAAAAGAAGACATCATTTCCATATTTAATTTCAAAGAGGGCCCAAAGCGGAAGATGTTGAAGGTGAAATATTTTAAACACCATGACTTTACAAGACCTTTGTATAACAGATTTTTTGCGGTATATGAGAAATTGTCATGAAACGATAAGGTTCCACACTATTTTGCAAGACACTTTTTTGCAGAGTTTTCTTGCACATGCATCCAAATTATACTAGTTTATCATCTAAATATTATGGGACTGGTAAAGGATGTATATATGATCGCAAAGGGGCATATCGAAGTGCGGCATTGCCAAGGCCTCCACAACCTTTAGTACCTCTCCCAACAGAAGCATTTACTTCACTTTCAGAGTTTTAGTCTACATCATAAGCTGGCAAAGAAGCCAGGACTGCAATCGGGGAAAATTTATAAGCTATTTTTTATGGTGTTGATGTTGGCATGATGCATCAGCGAGCGAAAACCAATTCTCGAGCCACATTTGTTGATAAAACAGATGTGGAGTTAGATTCAATGTCAGCAGAAGATATTTTGGAGTATGTAAAATTTTGTCGGGATGGTTGAAAGAAGGTCATTCAGAACGATGACCCGAACCATAGATTGGTATGTGTTCTATTTAGGAAATTTTTTATGCATTTTATGATAGTTTACTTCTAGTTCTAGATTTAGATATCCATATCTCTATAGAAATAATCGAGTTCTTCTTGTCATTAATTGGAGTTTGAAGATATGTTAAATGAATCTCCAATCGGTAGGGGACTTGATTCGACAAGTTCAAATTTGGATGGCTTGAATCAGGTACATGTGGTTTCTAATAGTTGTTCAATCTCCACTCTTTTGAATAAGAGATCAACAACATTTATAATTTTGTATAATTGTGAACACATTAAATCCTAAATTTAGTTCTTAGTTATGTTGTTCACAGATCTCTATTCCATCTCCTACTACTTGGGAAGACTTGTCTCAATTCTCATTGGGAGAGTTTGAAGAGGGTGGGAGTTCATAGGTATCATTTAATGTCTTAAAATCATTTAAATTTAATGTGGTATAATCATTTAAATATAATTTTTCAAATTTTCAAATTTGAAATGTGTTATATAGGCTAATGTGGAGAAGAGAGTACTTGAAAGTGTGCTCAAAAGGGAGAATGAAATTGAGGAAGCAGAGGAAGAACTTAGATTAGGGAAGGATGTGTCAATTCAGGGTGATTCATAAATGTATGTTCTTGACTTTTCTCAAATTTTTAGTTTAGTCTTTCATATTCAACGCTTTGATCAATTATTTTGAAATATAGAACCCCTAGATAAGTTTGTCGTTGTCTTAAATGGTGTACATTCAAACTTAGTTAAGGTTAGATCATGATGAAAACCTAATTTTGAACTTGAACATGTTTGAATATTTGAGAACAGATTTTATCCCACATCAGAAAAGAGAAAGTTTCTAAATTTGTCTCGATTGCATTCTTTGCTTTCTTGTCCAAGAATGACATAGTATGGACAAATTTGTGTTTTCCACATACAACGAAGTGAATTCCTTCTTGCCAGGGTATTGTCAAACTCTTAACAAAATTGGTTACTAATCACAAAAACCAACATTCAATTAGATTTACAAATAAGCTCTCACATATTGTATATGTGAGCTAGCTCACATAATTTCAAAGAGCATTTCATTATATTTAATATGAATACATCCCATTTAAATGGTTTTTGAAGAATGACTTAATATACATTTGCAGATTTGTGTTTTCTTCATGTACATAAAAGATTAAATGAGAACATCTATTCCATTGAAGAAAGAGAAAATAAGTATTTTTTGGAAGAATGGTTTTTAAAATGGAGATTTGTGAACTTTTTTAGATAATAAGTAGTTTTTTGGAAGAATGAATTAATATGGAGATTTATGAGTCATTTAGTTTGAAAGGGCATCGTGAAATTTGATTATATGACCACTGCAGAAGAAAAAGAGAGAAGTATTTAACTGCTAAGGAGATTAGTATTTTATTATTGTGTAAATATGATCAAATAACATTACCTGGGATGAGAATTTCTGAAGGATTTGAGGCTTTATCCACAAGGAGAATTTTCTGAAGGATTTTGGACTTTATCCCCAATGAGACAAGTATTTCTTTGGAAGAATGACTTACTATGGAGTTTTGCGAATTTTCTTCATACACAATTATATATTTATTTTCATATTATTATCTAACACTCACAATTTGTTTTACCAAGAATACAATAACATCACCTAGGATGAAAATTTAACCTAAAGGATTTGGGACCTTATCCACAAGGAGACTTTCACCTGAAGGATTTGGGACCTTATCCACAAGAATAATTTCACCTAAAGGATTTGAGACTTTATCCACAAGGAGATAAGTATTTAATTGGAAGAATGACTTAATATGAAGATTTGTGAACTTTCTTCATATACAGTTCTATATTTATTTCCAAATTATTATATAACTCTAATTCAATTTTTTTTTACAAGAACATAATTTTTCTCTTTAATTTTTTTTTAAGATTTTAGATAAGATTTACAAATTGTTTAAATCATGTACTCTTAATTGGAGAGTAACTAGATCTTAAATCTGTTTAACTGTGGTTAGTTATATTATTATTTCTTATCGTTTATTTAATATTTAGTTACAGTATATATGTTAATATGTGTTATTTGTTTTTTTAATTTTACAGATGTCTAAATTATATTTGGTGGAAAATATGTTTACAATATATTTTGTGGGAAAGAGTATGTTGGAGGATGACACTTAACTCTTTTGGTATGTATGTCATTTTTTTTTTAATTACAATTTTTGAATTATGTATTATTTCGCATGCTTGAATTGTAAATTTTTAATTTTTGAAATCTGTTTTTTTTTGCAGGTTTGAATTTCATTTATGAAGTGATCTATCTTAAAGCGATGGATTAGAGTCCAGAATTTTGGAGTTAAATGTCTTAGTTTTTATTTTCATCCTAAAATGGATGTAGAACTTATATATTTTACAGTGTAACTATTCAGACTTTGATTATATATATATTTCATAATTTTAGAATTCGAAATAACAATTATTGTCTCATATTTGATTTTTCAAAATTGATAGAAAAAAAGTGGCAAAATTAACTAGTAATGAACTAATGTTTTGTATATTCTCTTTTTTACAATGCATTAAATTAAACATCAAACTTTTAAATACTTTTTTCCTATGTATTAATTTAAATGTTTCATTTTATGTTCACTGTGTACTGTCGAAAATATGATTCTATTGTCAAAAAGTGACAAAGTTAACTAGTAATGAACTAATGTTTTGTATATTCTCATTTTTACAATACATTTTAAATTAAGCATCAAACTCTTAAATACTTATACTTAGTTCTTTGGAGGAGCTTTCTTATTTTGTATTGATTATGATGACCATTGTTTGGAGGACCTATCTCATTCCTCTTTTAGAAAGTTTGGTAGACTTTTTTCCCATTGGAACCGACATTATTTGTTGGGGTTTGTATGAAAAATTGTATTATTAATATAATTAGTGTGAATTTTCTGCGAGAAAAAAAATAAAATTAATTAATTAAATGTTTCATTTTATGTTCACTGTGTACTATAAAAAATATGATTCTATTGTCAAAAGGTGGCAAAGTTAACTAGTAATGAACTAATGTTTTGTGTATTCTCTTTTTTACAATGCATTTTAAATTAAACATCAAAGTCTTAAATATTTTTCTGCTATGTATTAATTTAAATGTTTCATTTTATGTTCACTGTGTACTATCAAAAAAATGATTATATTGTCAACAAGTGACAAAGTTAATTAGTAATGAACTAATGTTGTGTATATATTCTCATTTTTACAATGCATTAAATTAAGCATCAAACTCTTAAATACTTTTCTTAATTTAAATGTTTCATTTTATGTTCACTGTGCACTGTTAAAAATATGATTCTATTGGCATATCATCAAATAATTTTGTCAGAATAAATAATTTTGGCAGAATAATTTTAGTAGATTCTAGTTACTAATGAAAAAAAAAAATCTATTTTTTTAGCAGATTGGTAGATTTTAGCAAATTCTATTTTAATTTTTTCTAGTTATTAATGATTATGTTGGTTACATAGATGCACTTAACCAGTAAAAAAAATTAAAGGAAAAACTATTTAAGAAAGAAATGCACATGAGATCTGCTAAATAAATTGGTTTAGATAGATGTGCTTAACTAATAAAAAAAAATAAGGAAAAAGAAAATGAAAGATAGGCATATGATCTATCATAGATGCAAACTCATTGAATGTGTTGTTGTTTAAATATATTTAAGAATATGCAAACTCAATAGATGGACAAGAAAAAAGTGAATTGTCAAACATACAAGATTGTATAATTGCATATCTATGTAAAAATATATGATAGTAGACAAGATGTTAAACCATGCAAAATTTAATTGAGAATATATTATGGTAGTAGAAAACACTTAAAACCATGCAAAACTTATGCTGGTATGAAATGCACTAAAAGGAAAAAAAAAATCATGATCTACTAATTTACTTTCAGAAAACTTGTGTTTGATTTTGGAAGAAGGTAACCAATGTGGAATTCAAGGGAGGAGGTATGCATTCAAGCATTGTGTTTTAGACATGGCAAGGAACAACACATACCCCTTGTACAACTCAGATAACATGTATGAAAGAGAATTACATTAAGAAAACGATTTGCAGGCTACGGTTTAGTACTATTCACATAAACCCACATTTTTGTAAGGGTCTTCACTTGACTTTAGGCAAGATTGTATTAATTTCCTTAACTTTGTTAGAGAAGAGATCTATTAATTACAATTTAATTCACTTGACTTTAAACAAGGTTGTACATTAATTTCCTTAACTTTGTTAGAGAAGATATTTATTAATTACAATTTAATTCTAATGATTAACACTTCTAAAAAAGTTTACATCAAAATCAATTTAATTATTAAAATGGATATTCTAAATAATTTCAAATTTTAAATGTATTTATAAACTTAATAATTATAATTGAGATATTAGTATATATATGATATTATTAGTAAAGTGTTATTACAACGAGTGGAAGAGATGTTTAAATTATTTTTAGTTGTTAGTTCATATTAATTTAAAAAATGAAAAAAAAAATACGACTTAAAGAAGTCAATGCTCTCAAATCAAAGGATAAAAGAGATGTTCAACTCTTCTTTGACTGGTGCAATAGTAATAAAAATAAAATTATCAAGATAGAAGAGATATCCAAATTAATTATAGGTAATGTTTATACAATAAAATCTTGAGATTTGGTTTGTGTGTTAACGATAAAATAAAATGGTCAAAATGATGTGACAGTAAAATAAAACCTTAAAATGGAAGAGATGATCAACTATTCTTTAATTTTATCATGTAGTCATTAAAAAAATGCTAAATCTATAAGAGATTGTTGGCCCTTGACCAAGTTTTGGGAATTTCTTGGTCAAGTTGACCTATTTTGAAACTTCAACAGCCTATTGAAGGAGGAGCGCAAGACGAAGCAAAGATCACGGGATCTTGGCCCCCTTTTGGGCCCCTTTTTGGGTTTTTTGGAATATGTAACGGGAATGGGATGTCAGCCCATGGGTTTACCCATGTTTAGGCCCATTTTGTATGTAGATATAGATGTCTAGGCCATATAGAGAAAAAGTAGTGAAATCAACATCTATGTGATGTAGGCTAAGTGCCAAGAGTTGGATCTATGTGATCAAGGCTTTGTGCATTCGATGTAAGACTTGCAGAGCTGAGTGCAAGTCCCTATGAGAAACTGTAGAAGGCTTGGTGTTGTAATGCAAGGAAGAAGGATCTAGTGAGCTACACAAATCTTCTGTCCCTTACGAAGTAAGGGTTTTGAGGCTCTGTTCTTGTAATTGATTGAATGAAGACAATAATGAAGAAGAGTTGGTGGACGTAGCCCCAAGGTGAGGGTGAACCACGTAAACACTGTGTTATGTTCTTTTTTCTTTGTCTTGAGGTGTTCACATGTTACTTGCTAAGTGCTTTGATATGTTTAGATAGATCTATTCATGCTTTGTGCTTATTATATGTGAGAATGTTAGATCTAATCTAGATAGTCATGCTTAGTTCTTGATGTGCTCACTCTGATCCATTTGTGTATGCTAAGTGCTTGAATACTGTAGATTAATGTGAATGCTGCGAAGCTCTGTTGTCTCAACGAAGTGAGTAGTGATTACATATTAAAGAACTGATGGTGCTAAGAGTTGTGTTCAGTATTATAATCACAGATATGTGTCCCAGCTAAGGTTGCAGACACTTGAGTCTTGCAACCACCCCTACCTCTACCTTAGGTGATACTTCATCTGCTTTGCAGGTGTTTCCGAAAGGGTCGGTAGTTAGGTTTTTGTTGGTGCGTTTTTGTAGCGTTGAACCCTGGGTCTGCCCCTTTGCCAACAAATGGTTCCGTTGCTAGGACCTGAAACTGTGATTGCTGGGAACTGAGAAAGAAGAAGCTATGTGCAAAGACTCATCCTGAAATTGTGAAAGTTTTGTGTGTAGATCTGTGCCCTAATGCGCAGTATTCTACTTGATTTATAAAGCTCCATGCTAAAGAAAGAAGGTCATAACTGAAAGAAAGAAGCTTGATTTGAAGAAAAGAAGATCATATCTAAAGGAAAGAAGAAAGATCTAAATGCTTGGTGCTCTAAGAAAGGTAAAAGTAAGATTTTTTTATTAAAAGATGTAATATCTGCAAGCTCTGTGCTCTGATAAAGGTAAGAATAGTTACAAATTTTAAATCTGGAAGCTTTGTGCTCTGTAGAAGTAAGATAAGTGGAAATTTTTTGTTTCTAGAGTATGGAACTAGGTATGTTTAATAGAATCTGTCCTAGTTTGAAAGCTAGAGCATTAATAGATGAAAGAATGTTTGATACGAGTAGATCTAACAAGAATAGTGAAATATATATTATACTTATGCATAGAAAGAATGTTTGGACTAACAAATGGATGCAGCATCCTAGAAAAAATTTGTTGCAGGTAAGTTACCATGATCCTAGTGCACAGTACAAGAGAGGCTGGGGATCATTTAAAATAAATAGAGGATTGACCCTCTGTTATAGTTGCAGAAGAACATGACATCTTGTTAAGGAAATCCCTGGAAGAAGACGTAGTTGTCTTTTTTGTAAGGCTATGGACCATGAAGTGATGGATTTCCCTAGAATGATCGTTAAGCTTAAAAGAATGACTCTGAACCAGGAACCCTAAGGCAAATCCTGAAACTAAGGCTATAGCAGAACCCCGGAAAGAATCAGAGAAAGTATTTTTGCAGATAAACGAAACCCTGAATGGTCATCGACATGTCAGGTTATCAGAGATCTTTAAAGAAAAAGAATGCATTGAAGCAAGAATAAGAGACTTCGACATTGATTGTATTCTAGATGAAAAAACAAAGGTGAATATCATGACAAAAAGAACTTGGGAAGCTATAGGAAAGCCTGCTATGATCCTTTCATTAGGAGGAATATGACTATTCAGAGGAAAGTTGGTAAACTTATGTGGGAAGCTCGATCAGATACCTATGAACGTTAATGGAACTTCGACAGAGGAAGATTTTGAGATTATTAATTTTGTTGAAGACAACGCCCCATTTACCATGTTAATAGGAAAACCTTGGATTGAAAGAGCTCAAGCCAGACGAAAGGAAGAAGAAAAAGCCTTGGAGCAGAAGAAACAAGACTTAAAAGATTTCATGACTAGAAGAATCGCACAATTAATTGAAGAACAGGAGAAAAGATCGAAGTTATTTGACACTAAAGACCCTGATGTCGAAGCTGTAGGAACATCAGAGGACTCTCAGAAGACTGAAGTACCTGTCCGAGACAAAGAAAAAGTATTACCCCTGAATCCTAGGAAAGAATCTCAATAGCGCACAGTAACTATGTTAAAAAAAGATAAGAATCAGAATGGACAAACCACCGAGATGAAGCTCACTGGAAAGAAGGCTAGGAAGCAAAGTAAGAAGAGATCTAAGTTACAGAAGGTTCCAGGGGGAACTTCACAGAAAGAAAATTTGCAAAATTGGAGCTTCACCGGGATATCAGAACATCGACATAAGGCACTTCGCCACGACGAAGCAATATAGCCATTGGGACCAATATATCTGTTTGACTGCTGCCCCAAACAGATCGAAAAGCATTTATATCTCGACACCAAACCCTTAGACTGTTCCATAATGGATCGAATAAGCATTAATAGAGGCTCATAACCGTTGCAAGTAAACCGTTTCCAAGTTGCCTACTTATCCCGTCGCACCATGCACGGAGAACACTTTTTCTAACTGAGAATTCAAAGCCCGCAGACTAAGTGACTTGTCTACAGTGATCATTGTGCCCTTGCTGTTATTCTAGTGCAGTATTGTGACCCAGATAATTTTAATCCCGAGCATGAATTTTCGACGAGCTCACCGCAGTTGAAGAATCAGTAACAGAAGTTCTCTTCGAATTGATGACAGAGAGAGTCATGTCGGAAAGAGGAGTGTCTACAAGTATACAAGCATTGCCGACGAGATGATCATTGACCTCTCCGTCCACTTCTCGATCTGGTCCATCTCGACCATCCGATGAGAAGCGAACTAAACATAGGGATGATCACACGAATACTAAGTTGATTCCAAGCATTCTCCCCGCCTACCTACCACCTTTGAGCGACGCAATCAATCGAGACAATGTACCTAGAGAGTTTGAGTACACTTTGTTTACTGCGTACCTACCGAAGGGGATATGCGCATGGGATGTCAACCCATGGGTTTACCCATGTTTAGGCCCATTTTGTATGTATATATAGATGTCTAGGCCATATAGAGAAAAAGTAGTGAAATCGGGATTTATGTGATGTAGGCATTATGCCAAGAGTTGAATCTGTGTGATCAAAGCTTTGTGCATTCGATGTAAGACTTGCAGAGCTGACTGCAAGTCCCTGTGAGAGACTATAGAAGGCTTGGTGTTGTAATGCAAGGAAGAAGGATCTAACGTGTTGTGAAAATCTTTTTTCCCTTGCGAAGTAAGGGTTTTGAGGCTCTGTGCTTGTAACACATTGACTGAAGACAATAATGAAGAAGAGTTGGTGGACATAGCCCCAGGGTGGGGGTGAACCACGTAAACACTGTGTTATGTACTTTATGCTTTGTCTTGATGTGTTCACATGTTACTTTCTAAGTGATTTGATATGTTTAGATAGATCTATTCATGCTTTGTGCTTATTATATGTGAGAATGTTAGATCTGATCTAAATAGTCATGCTTAGTGCTTGATGTGCTCACTCTGATCCATTTGTATATGCTAAGTGCTTGAATACTATATATTAATGTGAATGTTGCGAAGCTCTGTTGCCTTAGCGAAGTGAGTAGTGATTACATATTAAGGAACTGGCGACGCTAAGAGTTGTGTTCAGTATTATAATCACATATATGTGTCCCAGCTAAGGTTGCAGACACCTGAGTCTTGCAACCACCCCTGCCTCTACCTCGGGTAAGACTTCATCTACTTCGCAAGTGTTGTCAAAAGGGCCAGTAGTTAGGGTTTTATTGGTGCGTTGTTGTAGCGTTGAACTCTGGGTCTGCCCCTGTACCAACAGAGATATTCACCTAAAGGTTCATATAACCTTGAACCTAATGAAATATTATTAAAATAAAATGGAAAAAAATAATATTGAAAAAAGTAAGTGTCAATGGAAATGGTGTTTAACAATTTTTTAGTTTAAAATAAAATGCTCATACAAGAGGTATACAACTCAATTTTGATTGGTGTAATTCTCATAAAATAATGTTGATTGGTGTAATGGTTGAAAAACACAGATAAAATATGGTTGAACCATATTTTATCTATGTTTTTTAAGAATGATCTAGAGTTTTTTGTACATAGTACCATTTTTATAAATATCATATTTGGAAATATGTTTGAAGATAGTCAAAACAGGTCATCAACATCTGGAATGTACTTTCAATGAAAAATAAAAAAATTATGGATCGTACATGTGCCACTTGTTTAAAAACACCGTAATGGTATTCCATCTTCAATTATTTGTTCATGATCGACTTTGGACATTTTCCATTTTCTAACTTTTTTTTTTATTGAATTTCTATTAACTTTATGCGCATTGCACATACCAAATGACTATATTGACAACTTGTGACATCTGATTGGTAGCCTTGAAAGTGAACATGAGTATCGGTTTGGTGGGTTTCTTGAAAAAAATATCCTTTCAATACAATGGATCCTCTTTCATATAAAACCGTTATTATCAAAATCTTCTAATAGCATCATCTTTTGTTTCATGAATCGCATCAAATAATATTTCACATTTTCAGTGTTGTCTACAGGTGAAACCATGAAAAAAACATCTTCTGCAAATAATTGGATATATTGGACAACAAATAATTCATGTTAGATTATCACACAAATACATCTACAAGTTATTTGAAAAAATTTAAACATAAAAATTACCTTTTCTAACAGGATCAGAAACTCTATCGCCATCAACTGACACTATAGTTTCATTTGATTCCATCTCCTCTGAGCTTGCAAGTGGAATTTTCCCTTTTACATTAAGTTTTGTATGTCTCCAAGCTTTAACATATCCTGCATTTTAGTTCTTGCAAATATCTATGGATTATATGTCCTCTATGCAAACTGAACAAAAACAAGAGTCATTTCTTCTATCAAATGCAAACCCATTTTGAAAATGTTTTGTTTAAATTGAATGTATTTTTCGTGTCCTAGGTATTGTACTGGTTTCATATGGGATTGATCTATTTACATCTTTGATTCCAACATACAAAAAAAACCTGCACAAGACAAGAACTTGTTAACTTGAAATTTCTCAAGAAAATGATTGAAGATTGAATATAAATTTGAACACATTCAAATTTATATATATTGTGTACATACATGTAACATTTATATATAGACACACCAACGTACATCCCTTAATGGATTATATTCATGGCTTAAAGCCATTTTTCACCATTCAACAACTTGTTCAGCGGATTCAAATCAATTGACATGAGGGTTCAACTGATACCTTCGAAGTGCTCGTTTTATACATGCCCCTGCACTGTCATGCTCTCCTTTTCCATGACCAGTCTAAAAAAAATTCCAACAATGTGTAATTTTTAATTTTTTATGAAGACGATGTAACCAATAGAATGATCGTGAAGATTTGAACTGACCCGCACACCCATATGACCATATCCAATGTCGATCGAATTTGATTTCGCGTTCTTTCAATGAATCATAAAATTTATCAAAACAATGTTGTACATAATGTGTGTCGTGTGCTCGATCATCACTTATATAAAAGCGATATTCTTTAATAACATGTCGATTGTCATTGGTGCTTTCTATGTTATCAAGACTCTGTTGAGCATGTCTATATAGAACGTGGACAAATATCGTGACCTGATAATATTGTGACCTGATCAGAATGATAATATTCGCTCTTTGTTTCTTTTTGTGCAGCGAATGTGTAATTCTCTACAAAATCAACTACAAACAAAATTATCCCTGGTGGAAACACTTCACAAGATTGTTGAATTGTAGACCTTGCCATCGAGCTCTATGTGAATGCTTGGTGTATCTATAGATTTCTTCCTCAAACTTCTTCAAAAAATCTATCACATAGATTTTATCTACCTTCAAATCAATCCTTTTGGAAATAACATTTGAATAATGTGGAGCCGTGTTGCTCATATATTCATATCTCTTCCAATTGACTCTTATAGTAGAAAATGATTGATCATTCATATCAATATGACACTTTGAATGAAACAAACTTAGATTTCCACAACGATCACATTTCTTTCCACCAACACATTTTTTTTTGTAAAATAAATCATCTTCTCTTTCACATAGAATTTCAGATATAAAAACACGGAATTGAAAATTTCTCTGGGAGAACGATTATGACCAAATCTGGTCTTTGATGGTGAAAAAAGACCACACACTTTCAGGCTACGCATCATTCACCCGATGACTCCAAGATTAAAGAACCTGATGGAAACTCCACTGGTTTGAAATGGACAAGATCTTATCTCATAGGTTTGTTTTCTATGATTTTTCAAAAATAGTTGGTTTCCCTAACCCACTACCTAGTAAAGATGAATGGGAAATTAACTTTCCTAAATTTCAAGGAGAAGAGTGGGAAGTACCAGCTGAACATTTTTTGAACTTTCATGTTTTTATTCATTGACTTCATATCGTGCATGAAGATGTTCCAATTAAGCTTTTCAAGCATTCATTACAAGGGATTTCTCATGATTGGTGTTGATATCTTCCTATTGCAAGCAGCATCTCTTTGACAGGTTTTCATGTAGCTTTCATTTCGTTTTGTAAAGATTATTTTTCAGCTGAGTATCTTTATGAAAACTGTTGTGATGAGTTTTATTTGCTTTATAAGGATTCTGCTTATCATAAATACCATATTTATGATGAAGCTATTATTGTGGAAGAAATCATTTGTCATGAAGAGCATGAGGTGTTGAATGATATTCATTATGATAGAAATAATATAGAAATGTTTGGCATTATATCAGACGTCTCTATTGTTTTAAACATTCATGAAGATCAACATGTATCTTCTGAATATCCCAATGTCAAAGATCAAGTGTGTTTTGCAGAAGATTTTTCTCCTGACTATGAAGCTGAGATAGATGAAAAGCTAGCAGCAAAATCTAGGGAAGATTCCTCTATGTTTTTTTCTAGTTTTTCAGAGTTGAAGGCAGAGTTTGTTTGTTTCTCTTATAAAAGAGACATAGAGGATATCCTGATCCTCGAAATAGACGTTCTTGGAAGCCCTACTTATGACGAAGAAGTGATTTCAGATACTGGCCAAGAACAAACAACTTGCGATGAATATCCTAGCGAAGATGGCGAAGAACAAAGCCCTCCCATGGTTCTTGTTTATTATGATTGTGAATCTGATCCTTGGGAAAGCCATGAAGGAGAAAAGGAGGAGCCAAATGAGAAGATATCACCTAGTACCATCTAGCTTGTGTATGACAACTTTGAATCAGATTCTAAGCAAGATATGAAGGATTTCCAAGAGCATGCAACAGAACCTTTTCCTTTATACATTGAAGGAAAACATTATGTGGAAATCATTCATCCTGGGTCTGCAGAAGACCAAGAGCAGAGTTTTCTCATGGGTCATGTTTATGATGATTATGACTCTGACCCTTGGGAGAGCCATGAAAAAGAAGAGGGAGAGCCAAATGAGCAGTTTATATCTTGCCCTGAGCCTGTGAGTGAGCAACCATCACCTGGGATCAGTCATCTTGCACTAGATATATTACAATATAACCTCATACTAATAAATTACATTTTTTAAAAGATATATATATATATATATATATATATATATATATATATTCTAATAACCTCATATTAATAAATTAAATTTTTTAAACGATCTATAATATATATAGACATAGTTTAAACATTATATATATATATTTATTTTTCCAACCATTATAAAAATTTCAATTTTAGATTGTTTAAATAGTTTTTTTTATGTATAAATATATTGTTTTAAAAAACCTTAAGACACCTTGGATAGGTGATCTCACTGAATTAAGATTTAAAATTCTTTTTATTTGACTAAGAACTTGTCTTGATTAAACATAAGGAAATAGGTTAATGCCCAAGACCCAGAAGTATCTATCAAGTGTGGAAATCTGCCCTTTTACTAATCACCAATAACTTAATAAGTTATTTCAAATAACGTGAATAACAATGATGAATCAACCAAAATTAGTAGATAGTAAACATTAATAAATAGCAAAAGTGATAACTATTCTAATCACTGACTAACTAAATTATGATAGATTTTACTATCTTAAGAAAAAGATTAATCAATCATTTAGGCTACTGAAACGGAACATGGAAATTTGAACCCCGCAGTTCGAAACTGAAATTTCTTTGAAAACCGACACTCACATCAAAGCGATCAATAATATTAGTTGTTTTAGCAGAAAATGGAAATTCAAATCCCACAGTTCGAGACCAGAACTTTCTTTGAAAACCGAAACGTACGTTAAAGCAAATTCTTCTGACCAAAATGACTTCCCGAATGATTAATTGAAGTAGTGGGATAAATTGATTGTTGTAGTTCCGATGGGGTTTAGAATTTGATTAATAAATTTGGTGAGAAATAGTTTGAACTATAGATTTAAGATTTAAGTAGTTAAGTTTGTATAATTTGTTGAGGTTTTTTTTAAGTATGTTTGAATTTATTTATGTATTTAGAAATACAATTTAAACAATAATAAAAAAAATTCATTTAAATAACTATCAAATTCTAACAAAAAAAAACTAAAACTTATCACATTTTAACATCTTTTCTTATCTTTGAATTTGAACAAATGTTCTATAATTTCATTTTTCTTAAAATAAGAAAAAAAATTAAATATATATATTTTTTAATTTATAAATGATTATTTTAAATTGATGAAATTGCAATTTATTTCTACACTTAAATCAACAATTTTACCTAAATTATTATTTTAATAAAAAATCACTAATTTAATTTTCACAAGGAAAAACAAAAAAACAATTATTAAAGTATTAGATTTGATTTCTTGTATTCTCAATAAAATTTAATAATGTTCTTATTATTGCATTTAATAAAAAATAATGTTATATATTACTACATTAAATAAAATAATATTATAGCATTTGATTTAAATAAAAAACAATTATTGTCTCCTAGGTGTAGGGATGGAGTGTGTTGTTAAGCCACTCCGTGATGTTAAAGTCACCGGTTCGAAACCTGCGGGGACAAAAAAAAATTTCCAACCATGTTAAGGGTTGGTGTGGCTCAGACCTGGTGCGATCCTCGGGTGATTTTGATGACTTAAATGCCCCTGAGTCGCGGTTTCTCAAGCCACAGGTTAATCGCGTAGCCAACATGTCCCGCACAAATTAACAAAAAAAAAACAATTATTAAAGTATTAGATTTGATTTCTTGTATTCTCAATAAAATTTAATAATGTTCTTATTATTGCATTTAATAAAAAATAATGTTATATATTACTACATTAAATAAAATAATATTATAGCATTTGATTTACTTTAATATTATAGTATTTGATTTACTTTAATATCATTGCTTTTGATTTATTTTAATATCATTGCATTTGATTTATTTTATTGGAAGGAAAAGATTAATATTTTTATTATATAATATTATTTTATATATA
>JASDQU010589833.1:15796-28162 GCA_032191745.1 Picea mariana | reverse complement strand
CTTTGTTTCTTCCTCCCTCCTAACCATTTGATGCATTTGCATTCAACACTAATCAATTGATTAAATCAATCAAACTAATTTGTCACAAATGAAGCTTGCAATAAGTCTAATCGGTGTTTTCTTCTTCCCTTCATTGACCACAATGACCACAATGGTGGCATGAAGGGTTATAAAAGGAAATCAATTTGTTCTCATGATCCATTTGTTTCTTTTGTCGTTGCAAGTCAAAATATGTTGATTCATCCAATTTCACACAAAGATTGTATAGGCTTCATTAGATGCATTAGATGTACCTGCAACTAAGAATGATGATCTAAATCACTAGTCCAAAACTTTTAACATCGATTATATTTGGCTACATCACTTTAAATCTTCCCAAAAACAAAACCCACATTCTTTAAATAACATAACCACCCCAATTCACTTTGGTGTTTCCTTTCCCCTGCTTGAGGGGTATGCTAGTTATTTTTATTTTATGTCTATTCCATCTCACCTTTGGTAACATGACCATGTCCATATGAGGCTAATCATATCAATGGGAATTGTTCTTTTTATGTGACATGACCATGTCCATATGATGCTAATCACATCAATGGGCATTGTTCTTTTTATTAAATTAGTGGGCATTATTCTCACTCCCACCATTTTGTAACATTTGAGTTTGAGTTATTTGTATTACTTGTTATAAGTTATTATCTTTTATTTTCATTCTTTCTATTATTAACATCAATATCCATCGTTTTTTCACCATTAATTCATTTATTATTAACATCAATGTACATGGTTTTTTCACCATTAACTCATTTTTGACCTTTTTTTTATTTTACAATTAAATTTATAATGAATTTCCACCATTCCACCTCTATCTTATGTTGGATTTACTTCACACACACCTAGGATTTATTTTTCCTAAGGTTATTCCTTGTTTATTAGTCATAATTAATCATTATCCAGTCTCCTATATTTTAGGGGAGAATATTTCACCTGGAGAATATTCTCTTTCAGTTGACACTTCAGTTTGACTAGTTGAGTTGAGTTTAGATGTTGCATTGGTTTTTTCACCATACAACATTGGGATCATCACCAACTCACTGCTCTTTGTTTAGTCGGTTAACTGAAGACTAGTTGACTAGTTAACTCAGTTAGGTGGCAGTTCACGCTCGTAACTGCCTAAGAGACTAGACTAGGTGGCAGTTTACTCTTGTAACTGTTGGTGTGTGTCCATATCTATCTAGACCACAACTATGGCTCATTAGTTACTCATGTATCCTATATCTATTGTAAATTATTCACTCGTTGAGAGTGGAATACGGTTAATGAGAATTCTTCCATTCTTTCTATCTTGCTTCTTCTCTCTTAATTTCTCTCTGCAAATGTGTATAGTATTTTCTAGCTAGATCTATTCTATGCAAGTTCAACACATTTACATGGTACCAAAGCCGATGGACTGCTAAGAAAAAGCTACACCAAACCATTTTTTGCAGGTACAAAAGATTGAAGACAACAAAAAGATGGATTATTCGCCGGAAATACTTCTCACACCTCATAAGTATTTGGAATGGAAGATAAAAATTCTGTTTCATATTAGATACAAAGGTTTATACCAAATAACCATGGCAATGGAATTAGATCCTGATTCTATTGATGAGAAAAATGACTTTCTCAATAGACAAGATATGGCCATAGGAGGTATCGGCATGTCTGTTTCTCCCGAACTTTTCCATCAAGTATATGAAGAATCACAAGGATTAAATCCAAATGAATTATGGACCAGATTGGAGGTTCTATTTGGGAATAAATAATATTGTGAAGATTTCATGTAGGAGGTCAAACAGATAGATCCAGAAGAGAAATCGTCAGAAGATCAAGCCTCTTATTCCGAAGAGTCTTCTACACAAGTGTCTACAAAAATTTGTATTCCATTAATTGAAGATGATGTCTACTCCATTTCAGATTTATTTTCTGAAATTCATGTGGAAGATATATGGCATGCATCTCAGGAGTCACACGCAGACACTTTTGCATGCACCATGCATGCATCTCAGGAGAGAAAAAGAGAGCCACGCACATCAGACACCATTCTGATATTTTCTGAGAAAAATTTACAAAAACAAATTGGATATTTGAATTCCTCTCGGGAAAATACCCAATTTCAAAAAAACATCATCCGAAACGGAGTCCAGAAAGTGAAGTTATGATCTTTTTAAAATCAACAAAATTTCAGCATTTTTCTGGAAACGGTCCCATGGTTTTCAAAATTTCATCCAAAATTTATTTGGATATTATTCATTACAAGAAGATAAAGTGGATATGTGTGGAAATATCAATGATGCATATACTTCATCAGATCCGTGCAAACATCTACATCTTCAACAAAATCTTCGAAGAGCACAAACTTGCACAGTTGCGAGGTCTTCTTGGAGTGAAGGACATGGTTGCTTAGCAACTGCCTTTTGTTCCTTATCATTTTTTATTTTATGCATTGTAATTTGAGGGGGGGTTTTGTTCCCATGAGGTTTTCCCTCTTTCCTCATTTAGTTCAGTGTATCTTTTGTATTTGGGTACCTAACATGGCCTCGTAGCCGAGACCCATTCTTTATTTTCACCATAGTGATGTTCAGGGGGGGTGTTGGAGTTACTTCACACACACCTAGGATTTATTTTTCCTAAGGTTATTCCTTGTTTATTAGTCATAATTAGTCATTATCCATTCTCCTATATTTTAGGGGAGAATATTCTCTTTCAGTTGACACTTCAGTTTGACTAGTTGAGTTGAGTTTAGACGTTGCATTGGTTTTGTCACCATGCAACATTGGGATCATCACCAACTCACTACTCTTTGTCCAGTCAGTTAACTGAAGACTAGCTGACTAGTTAACTCAGCTAGGTGGCAGTTCACTCTCGTAACTGCCTGAGAGACTAGACTAGGTGGCAATTTACTCTTGTAACTACTGGTGTGTGTCCAGATCAATCTAGACCACCACTATGGCTCATTAGTTACTCATGTATCCTATATATATTGTAAATTATTCACTCTTTGAGAGTGGAATACGGTTAATGAGAATTCTTCCATTCTTTCTATCTTGCTTCTTCTCTCTTAATTTCTCTCTGCAAATGTGTGTAGTATTTTCTAGCTAGATCTATTCTGTGCAGGTTCAACACATTTACACCTTATAAGAATTAATAATACCTCTTTCTTATAAGAATTAATAATACCTTATAAGAATTAATAATAGCATCTCAATCTCAATAAATATAATACTTTACTCTACCCAATAAAATTTGACAATTTCAATCTGAATTCAACTTAATTTGACAATTTTCAATTTGAATTCAACTTGTGGAGAATTTTTCTCGCATTGGATATTGTTTTATTTTGCTATATGTTAAGTCATAATTTCTAAACATAAAATATATATTTAATGCTTTGGAAGTGCATATAAAAATATTATAAACAAGTGTTTCATGGCAGCGTAGTCCTTACCAGGTTGGAATGGGAATAAATGCATTGTTATGGCAGGTCCGAGGGAGAAATAGAAGTCTAAAACAACAGAGACACGTGGGAAGCAGGTTGAAGTACAGGTGGTATCCATGCAGAGGATGACTTGTGCCAATGTGTCACACGCCAACCATAAGACATTGGGTTGGTAGATGACCCCCAAAGAACCTCCTGAATTAGTTAATCATAATATTATATTAATATAGGGTTAATATGCGAACGAAGCAGTTTTTTCCTGGGGCGTGTATAGTTTAAATATGGGACTTAGAAAATTTTTGTCTCAATGACTTGAAATAAAGGTTCCTGAAAAAAAGGACCAGGAATCACACACATTAAACAATCAAATATAATAAACAAAATTTCCTGAAATTCAGCATAGTTGAAGAAAAAAAAATTAACATTCTGAAAGCAGCCCAGAAGGCACTGTTGAAATTGTTCCTAGGCACTGTCAAAATTATTCCCAAATTAGTTTTCTTTGAAATTTATCAAAAATTAATAATGCCTGTTACATATTTCTGGAATCTGTTCCATATTTATGGAAATTTAAATGCGTTTGTCATATAGACTGGGATTGGAGCTCCTGTGGACCATAAAAGAAATAAGTACAAGAAATAGGACTGTAGAAATAAGAAGTGTGCAACGGTAGAGAGGAAGACCTGAAAAGAAGAAATTGGAAGTTATGAGTCTTTATTTAGAGATTTCTATTTAAAGATGTAGAATAACTAGATTGATAAAGAAAGAAAGATGTGATCAATATAGACTTACTATGAAGTTGATGCCTTTTTTTTGCTCTCGTCAACGACCACTAGAATCGTGTCAATCGGTTGTTGTCCTTCATTGGTGAGCTTGTCCATTCTCCTTTGGAACCATTCTTCAATGTAGATTCTCATGGGGGGCACGTTTATTTCATCTCGGATTTCTATGTTGAAAAGGTCGTTTTCTAATTTTCCGAGATCCATAGAAATACTATGCAGAGCCTGTTCAATTTCTTCATTGTGTGCCCAATAATCCACTAGCCAGTTCTTGACATCATCTTCACCATATTCAAGGATGTCATAAAACTTTTCTGAAGACAACCCCTTTAAAATATCAAGTTGTTCATCAAAGGCTTGTTTGGTTAAGGACAAGGATTTGGGGATTAAGTTTGGGTCTTGAACCTCGTTGGTACTTCCAACTAATTCTATTTGGGTCAAGTTTCTGAATAATTGTTCTTTCTCTGATATGGCTTGTTCACATGATTCGACGATGAGCTGCAGGTTCTTAACTTTCTCTTTCCAACATGCTTTTAATTGTTTGATCCAGTTTGGGGAGGGGAGATCCTCTTATCTTCTTTTCAAATCCTAGTTTTTGATGACATGGTTGGAAAAAGGGATCACCGTCTGTAGATAGAAACATTCTTCATTTTTTAAATTTGTGTCCAAATGTTCGTGCAAATCATTTGCCCTCGTTCGAAAGGAAGTTATATTTTGTGATGTTTCCCAGGCTTGAGTAATTAGCTGCATTCTTTTCTTGATATTCTTCTCTACATAGCCTCTACAAGATGTGAGGAGGTTGGAGGATCCTTTTAGCTTGGATGCAGGGGTGGAAGACATGGTTTTTGCTAAAGGACTTGAAAACACCGTGGTAGGAATGAAAGCCTCCTCCAATTCCTTGATTCGATTGTTCAGTCTAGCATTCTCTACTTCAATTCCTCCAATGGACTCATCAAGAGCATCTGCAGTTGCGTGGTGAAATCGAGATATTTGGGATGACTGCATTTTCCTAATGTTAATCTCTAAACAATATTTCCCTTTCTTATTTGTTACATCTCTCTTTTCAATAATTAAATTTTTAGATGGGCTATCAAAAACAATGCTCTGGAATACGAAGGATTCATCTTCGTCAAAAAATTTGGTCTCAACTATTTCCATTGTGGAAATATGGTGCATCGCGTCTATGGGCAGATCAAATTTGCAGAACACGACATCCACAAAAGTTTCAAGTCGCATGTCCTCACTTTCAGTTTCAGACTCTTTCGCCTTCCCTACAATGTTTTTTCTCTTCTTCGTCATGGAAACCTTGTGAGAACTTTCAATTTTTCCGCAAGGAGGGTTCTTATCTCCTCCTCTGTTTGAATATTTATGGGTTGCTTTCTTACTGGGGTAGGCCATTGAAGCAATTCTCTGTGATGTCGTGCTCTTGGGAGTGTTGGCTGGGGACTGGAAACTCTTCTCACAAATCCTTTTCCCTGTTGTCTATACAATTCAGTCGCTCTTTTCAATGTCTCTACATCGCCATCCTCAGAAGCAACAGTGTTGTCATCACTGTCTTTGTCTTCGGTCAAGCATCTATGGATAAAAGAATTGCTAAAGCCAACTGATAGTAAGTTTTCTCGAAAAATCTCATTAGGGTCGAACCATCTTAGCCGTTCAGCATATTTTAGGTTCAATTTCTTCAAATGGCCTATGAATTCGTCAATCTTGTTGGCGTTTTTGAAAACAAAGTCCCTGACTTTCCAGGGCAGAGGAATGAACTGTTTTTTTCTCTTTCCATGGAAAAAATGCAACCAGTAGTTGTATTTCCTTGTTATTTCTGTAACAAACATCTTGTCGATGATGTGACATGGAAGGAAAGCAGGATTTTCCTTGGAGCCAAAAATCATTATTACACTATAATTTTCCTTTCGTTCAAGTGTCCCCTTCCTATCTAAAAACTTGGTTTCATGGCCAGACATTCGGGGAGCATCCTTTCCTAACAATAAATCTTTGAAAACCGAGACAAAGTCATTAAAAACCTCATAAAAACAATGGGAGGCCTTGTGCCTCCACAAGTCCTGGTACGAGAATGTTACTAAGTCAAATTCATAGTTTATTTTCTTGGACAAAGACAGTTTTGGAAACAGAAAACAATGTGCTATTGTGAAAATCAAGTAGGATGACATATAAAATTTATTCTCTTCTTTGAATCGTGACAGTTGGGAACAAATTTCAATGGAAATTATCTTCCCCCAATCAAAAATGAATTGTTCCTTGACTGTGAAGTACAAAATATAAAAAACTATGCGGGAAATGCTTGCCATGGATTCATGTCCCGTTATTCTTGTAAACAACCAAGCAATTTCATGGAATGGATTTCTAAAGGAACTAACTTGCAACTTTGTGATATCTTTAGGAACTGATGTCGAGTATTCAAGGAACTCGGGTAAGAGGTCCAACTAGTTATCATGTTTTTCTAGGAACTGCTTGCAGTCTTTTCCTCTGAAGGCCAATGTTGGCTCTGACAATCTTAACATCTTGCGGAAGACCTAAGGTGAAAAAGAAATAGGAGAATGGTCACGCAGTGGAATAATTATTTGGCTTGAAATATTTTTTTCGGCGCACCAAGAGACCACCTCCTTAAAGTCAAAAACCTCAGGGACGCAACCTGCACTAGCAATTCTAGAGGTCCAAATCACTTTGTTTTGGGCAGAACAAGAGGAATAGTAAGAGTATAGCCTGGACCACTGGAAGTTCTGGTCCTCACATCTGAAGATATTCACTGTATATCCACATAATTGTTGTTGAGTTGCTTCCATAAGTTTACGAGAACGTTTTTTTTTCTCCAGACGATGTTTGAAATGAAGAGTTGGAAGGGCTAATATAACCCTGCGCAAATCTTGGTCCAATGCGTGTGAATGGGATATCTCCTCGAGACTTTCTCTCATTAATGACAATATCGATGGTTGTTGCATGATGCGTTGTTAGCATTAACGACTAGTAAATGCATACCTATAAGTGTGAAGATGGAAGGTACGACAAAGAGAAATTAAGGATTGGAGATTTCGTGAATGGGCCAACACGACCACCCGTGTTTGAGATGAACAATCGAAAGGGATAATATAACTCTCTGCATATATTGGTTTAATGTGTATTAATGGGAGATCTCCTCAAGTGTTTCGCTCATTAATGAAAATTTTGATGGTTCCTTCATGATGAGTTGTTAGCATGAAAGGTTACTAATTGCATATTAAGAAAGAAGTATGAAGGTCGCGGGGATGGGAAAGAGAAATTAAAGAGTGTCTAATTATCGAAAGCAGTCGGGTGGGCTTCAAAATAGGGTTACAAGGTACAATCGTTAGAGGTGAGGGCTCGAGGGTCAAATTGTATGTCTCAAAACTTTTTGAGTGCAAAATGCATAACATGGAAGAGGGCATGATGGGACAGTCCAGAGGTCAATTTGTATATTGCGAAACTTCGGGTACTATTTGCAGGCCACAGAACAATGGAAGCGCAATCGTGAGCCCACCTATCTGGGAACCCGCAATAAAAAAAGTGGCTTAATTATGGAAGGTCGTTGCATACTTTGAAAGAAGTATGAAGGTGGTGGGCACAGTAAACAATGACTAAGAATTGGATATTTCGTGAACCCGCCAACCCGAGGATCCGCAAAAGAGATTCCATGAAATGGGAAAGCATGGAAAGCGGTTGGACAGGCTTCAAACTAAGGTGACAATGGTTCCCCAAGAGACGTGACTTCCTAAGGGTCAAATTGTATGTCTCAGAACTTTTGAGTGCAAAATGTGTACCATGGAAGAGGGGATGATGTGGGAGTCCGTCGGTCAATTTGTATATGGCAGAAGTGTTGGAGATCTCCTCAAGCCTTTTGCTCATTAATGACATGTTTAAGGTTCCTACATGACAAAATGTTAACATTAAATCTTGCCAGTTTCATATCCATAAAGAAGTACGAAGGTGACGGGGACAAGGAGAAGCAATTAAGGAATGGATAATTATCGAAAGTGGTTGGTCGGGCTTCAAAATAGGGCTACAAGATACAACCAGTAGAGGTGAGGGCCCAAGGATCAAATTGTATCTCTTAGAAGTTTTGACCATAGAACGTGTAACACGGAAGAGGGCATGATGGTGCATTCATGTGGATAAATTGTATATCGCGGAACTCCGAGTACTATTTTCTAGTCACAGAACATTGGAAACACAATCCTAAGCCCACCAGTCTGGGAACACACAATTGAAAAAGTGTCTAAGTATGGAACAGGGAAATGGTAGGCCGTACTCGATACACAATGGTTGCAACATGTGCAACCATGGAAATGTACCATGTCATGAACATACAACCAACTTGCAGCTAGGTATTGAAACGAACAGTGGACGTTTGGGTTTGTGACGGGGCATTCCAGCAGCCAATTTGTATATCGCGAAACTCCTGGTACTATTTGCAATAAGATTTGAAACACAATTTTGAGTCTGTCAATTCAAGAACCCGCAATAAAAAAAGTGTCTAAGTATGGAATAGGGAAACGATGGATTGGACTTGTTTTTGCTAATATATTCTAATTTGTAATAGCTTTCCCATTGCCTGGAAATATCTTCTCTGCATGTTTCTAGACAAGTTGTGTAGGGATTTTCAGTCTGACTATCTCCTCGATGATTTTTCTTATTAATGACGATCTTTACGGTTGTTACATGATGAATTCTTAGCATTAAACCTTTGTTGTTGCATATTTATAAAGAAGTATGAAGATGTCCGAGATAGGAAACAATGACTAGGAATTGGAGATTTTGTGAACCCGCCAACCAGAGGATCCAAAATAAGGTGACAAGGTTTCCCTAGAAGACATGAGGCCCCGACAGTCAAATTGTATCGCTCAGAACATTTGAATGCATAATGTGTAACACGGAAGAGGGGATGATGTGGGAGTCTGTCAGTCAATTTGTATATCGTGGAGGTCCAAGTGTTGTTTGTAGGTCACATAACAATGGAAGTTAATCTAGAGGTCGGAATAATTAATGTGCATTGGGAAGGGAGCTATTGTGGTGGGGATTGAAGGGAGCCATAAATGGTTTGAAACTTTTTATGAACCCGGGTAAAGTGAAGATTACGAGTTGGAGGAGCTCAGGGTGGAACTGTAGATCACGAAATATTTTGGTGCAAGATGTATATCACGGAACAGGTGGAAAACTTTGGCCAAGTATAGAAAGGAATGACGGTCTTTCCGAGTACTGCAAATGGCAGTTTAATGTGTGTTAATGGGATATGTGCTCGAAGTTTTTTGCTTGTTAATGCCAATTGTTTCATACCAGTGTGTTCAGTTGTCACTAGTAAAACCATAATCAATGTGCATTGGGAAGGGCACGAAGCTAGTGTGGATGGAAGGCAGCGATAGATGCTTTGAAACTTTTGTGAACCTTGGTAGAGTGAAGCTTGCGAGTTTGATGAGTCTGCGGTGAAATTGTAGATCACAGAAGTTTTGAGTGAAAGATGTATATCAAGGAACAAGCAATAGCAGAGTTCGAAAGCGCCAACCCTGACAACTGCAGCCATAAAATTGGCTAAGTATGGAAAGTAACGACGGTCGATCGAACTCGTCATGTGAGGTTATAGATGGAGATGAATATCTGTCAGCCCGCCAACCCGGGAACCTGCGATCATAGAAAGGTGACTAAGTGTATAACCAGAAAGGGATAATAGACGGGAAGAAGAAAAGTGAAAAAGGGCTAAGTATCTCACAGAACAACATCTACTATTCATTTATTAATGCCAATGTTTTTGAACTCCTGGTGAGTTCTCACTAGTAAAAGAACAAATTGCAGATCACGAAAGTTTTTGGGTGCAGGATGTATACGACGGAACATGGGCCATAAGTGTTTGATACCGCAAATCCGGGACCTGTTGGTCAGATAATTGGACAAGTATTGAAAGGGATTGTCATCGGTTGGGCTCATGGTGTGAATATATATATAAAGATGAACATCTGTCAATCCACGAACCTAGGAAGCCGTGAACATAGAAATGCGACTAAATATAGAACCACAAAGAGATAATAGAGGGGAAGAAAACAAGGAAAATTTAAAGAGAATTTGTTTATATTTATTCCAATAGTATTCATATTAATGTATATTAATAGATTATTTATAGTCCAAATGTAAAGAATCTTCCAATTTGCAGGGTGTTTTTCGGTTCACAAATTTCATTGAAACCCATAAACAATAGAAAGAAAAAAAAAAAATATATATATATATATATATATATATATATGACGCAACATTTTTTATATGCATGGATATTATCAAATAGAAGAAGTTGTAATATATGCAGAATATTGAACATGAACATGAAGTCAACACCTGAGTTGTCTTGTTGAAATAGAGTCATTAATTCATTCTATTTACGAGACCCCGAAGAATGAAAGCAGGACGGGTCCTCCCATTTCTTTCTTAAGCATAGGGTGGGTGCCACATAAGTATGGCCTATCACAAAGTATTCTTCCATGTAAAATTTAAGGAGCGAATAGAGTATATTTTATTTAAATCGAAGTGTTGGGCAACAAAAAGAAAAGCTTGTCATGCATGTTTAACCACACACACAAAAAAAAAGTACAAAATAAAATAAAAAACAATATCAGACATTGGAAAACACCATACAAAAACCTCAAATATTCTATATTCAGATAAAATGGGTTACAAAATACAACTGAGATTATTTCCGAAAATAGTTGTCTTGAAGTAGTTCAACATATATTCTCTGAAATTTAAATGAATTTTCCATAATCATTGCGATTGGGGTTGTCGTGGACAAAAAAAGAAAATATGTACAATAATCAAACCTGTAGACAGTCTTTTATAGATTTCAACTTGATTATAAAATGCTTGCTTGGTAAAAAACAACGAGTTGAATATCAATTTCGGGTCTTGGACTTCATTGATGCTGCTAGCTAGATCTATCCGAGCTTCTTGAATAGCTTGTCTCTTCTAGATATGGCATGCCTGCATTAGTTGTTTATTCAACATTCCATACTTTGATAAGTATTAATTTCCCTCTATCGTCGAAAGCTTGGGGTTTAAGGTTCCTTCCTTGTAATGTTCCTATTCATCGACATCTAAGACAACTTAGAGATGTGATTTAGGCCCAATTCAAAGATGAGGGAGTGGTTTTATGTGACGTTATCTTTGGGGGAAAGAGATCATGTTAGCCAACAAAAGATGAGACAAAAAAAATTCAAGTATGTTGTGACTGTTATTCTCCATGTATTCGATCATCTGTTTGGTTGAAGGGTCTGCCTTAACATTTGTATGTTAAATTTCTTTGTTTCATTGTTGTAAATTGGAAGGGATGTCCAAGTCACCTGCAAAATTCTTCTCTGTTGAAGTATATAGCTTCTTCCAGCAAAACAGATGTGTCAACTGTATCAAATGCTGCAGATCACATCAGAATATATCTTTCGCCATAGGGGTGGCAGACATCGCAGCTCACAAAATGGTCTGGAATATTTGGAAGTGACGCCAAATATTAATCCATGCCTGAATATACTCAGAAGGAAATTATAAATTTGGATCCTCACGAAGGTGAGAAACTGTATGCATGTTTGAATCAACATTCTAAAATTACAGAAACTTTTATGACAAGCCAATTTCGATGTCAAAGATTGTTGAGTGACCTATGGATGTAGTAACAGACTCGACATACAATCAACTTTCGATCACTACTGATACTAATGTCAAGTGTAACAAGTCGTGACCCCAGGCTCCAGGTAGTTTCAGCTTTAGGCATCCACACTGGCGATGACTCCAGGCTCCAGATAGCTTCGGCTTCAGACATCGACACTAACGGTGGAAATGGGAACAGTGCAATTGACTATAGTGCGGTAATGCGGTGAACAAGTAGGGTTTTCATTTTCAAATCACTTAGAATGCAAGATTGTCAAACCTGCAAAGAGCATTGACTTAAGTGTTGTTTTGTCACGACAATTACAATGTTGCTATGAGTCCAGGAATCTTTGGAGGTTGGGTGTCATGTGTGATAATGACCTTGACATTAGGCACATGTCAGACATCTATTATATGGAATTGCATTTTTAATGTGATTTCTATAGTGGACAATGGCTCGCTTGC
>JASDQU010589833.1:0-12677 GCA_032191745.1 Picea mariana | reverse complement strand
CCGTTATGGTATGTTCTCAGTTTGAAACTCCTTCCCATGAGGTAATGCCTACACTTATTTAGAGCGTGTATTATGGCTGCCAACTCCAAATCATGAGTGGCATAGTTCCTTTCATTCTCTTTCAAATTTCTAGATTCATAACAAATTACTAACCCATTCTGACCGAGGACTCCTCCCAATACTTCTTTGCATGCATTAGTGCACACCATGAAATCTTTGTTTGGATCAATAATCCTCAATATTGGAGCACTGGTTAACAGTTGCTTAAATTGCTGGAAACTTTTCTCGCATTTCTCTACCCACTGAAACTTCTTCTCCTTCCTTTGCAAGGAAGTGATAGGGTGAGCTATCCTCGAGAACCCTGCGATAAACCTTTTGTAATAACCAAATAATCCCATGAAGGTTATAACTTCTATCACATTCTTTGGCATTGACCATCCTCTAATGGCTTCAATATTCTCAGGATCTACAACTATCCCATCCTTCGAGATAATATGTCCCAAGTAATGGATCTGCTCTTGATAAAATGAGCATTTTCTCAACTTGGCATATAGTTGGTGCTCTCTTAGCACCTGCAACACCATCCTCAGATGTTTCTCATGCTCTTACTCTGACTTGGAATACACCAAAATGTCATCCAGGAAGACTATGACAAACTTGTCTAGATAGTCCCTGAATACACCATTCATCAGACACATAAAAACATCGGTGCATTTGACAACCCAAATGGCATCACTGTGAACTTGTAATGACCATACCTTGTTCTAAAGGCAGTCTTGTCGATGTCTTCATCCTTTATCCTTACTGATGATATCTCTACTTGAGGTCTATCTTCGAAAATATATTCGCATCCTTCAACTGATCGAAGAGGTCATCAATCCTCGGCAAAGGATACTTGTTCTTTACAGTCACTTTGTTCAATTGTCTGAAGTCAATACACAATCTCAATGTTATGTCTGTCTTCACAAACAGGACTGGGGCTCCCCAAGGTGACACACTTGGGCGTATGTACCCCTTATTCAAAATCTCTTCAAGTTGCAATTGCAACTCTTTCATCTCTAGCGTACTCATTCTGTAAGGAGCTTTCGACACTGGAGCTGCTCCAGGCATCAAGTTTACAGAGAAATCAATATCTCTCTTTGGGGGTAATCCTGGTACCTCCTGGAATACATCTTCAAACTCCTTTATCACCACATGATATCCAATACTTGACACCTTATCCTTAGGTGTTTCCTCCACACGAGCTACAAATAATTGACAACCTTTTATGTAGCACTTCTTCAGCTGCATTGTTGAGATTTATCTGATAGCAACAGCTCTGGGAATTCCTTGGACTGTTTTTCGATTCCCTTCCTCATCCATGCAAGTGAATGCCTTGTTACAAAATTCCAATATGGCATGGTGTTGGTCCAACCAATCCACCCCAATTAGATAGTCATAAGAACCTAAAGACAGAACATTCAATTCAACCTTTGTGCTCAGTCCATTCATGTCCACAGGACAGGACTTAACCAACTTAGTGACTTTTCTCTTGGTTCTTGTAGCTAGTTGCACTAACTAAAAATTTTCATGTTCGCATCTCGAAAAATGAAAACTTTTCACCACTCTAGGATCTATATAACTATGGCTAGTCCATGAATCAATTAAAATAGTAAAGGCATGGTTGTTGATCATACCTTCTACTTCAATCATGTGTGACTGATATTCAACTTGCTTGTTGTCCAGGGCTGTGTAGATCCTTGGAATTCTATTTCCCATGTCTTCCACCATTTCATATTGTTGAACATTATGGTTAGGCTCTCACTTTGCCATTTTTGTGGGGACAATCTATGTACTTATGGTTTCCCTGAGAACCCCAACACTGGATGGGCGTTTGTCTTGGCCTTTGTTTTTTATTAAGGTTGGTTGTCATTGATGTCAACCCTTGAAGAAAGACCCGCGGCACAAAGGTTTGGGTAATGGACCCAATATTGTTTGATGTAAAGATGACTCATTATTGTCTTGTCATGGTTGATAAGAAGTAAATATGGATGAACTCCAAAGTGGTCCCCTTATGGTGAAAGCCCTCACTAGAAGATGCTTTGCGGAGTAAGAGAACCCATGCTTAATTGTGGAATAATGAGATGAAGGACAATGAATTTCTCAGGTAAACTATCCTAGATGGATATTTCTTTTCATTCCATTTCCGGTGGTATGTGGAACATCACATAACTCCTCACGGTTAGAGAGTTATGGCCATGAGAAGTTGGAGACCCCAGGTTTGGGTAATGGACCCAAGTTTGTTTGATGGATAACGGTATGAGTTATGATATATTTTCAGATAATACTATTATATATGGATAGTACATGTCATTCCATTACTGATGGTATGTGGAACATCACATAACTCCTCACGGTTTGAGAGTTATGGCCTTATGAAGTTAGAGGACCCTCATATGTCATCTAGAAGCCCCAAAAGGTCAAAGTAGTCAAAGTGGTTGAAGAGATTTTAAAAGGTAAATAATAAAGTGAAGTAATGAGTGTATTATAATTCAAATTGAATATAAAATAAATTATTTCAATAATAAATTTAATGGATAAATTAGAAGTGGGTTAACCCTAAAATAAGGAAAGTGGGGCCAAGTGACCTAGAAGATGTTTTTAAGGAAGCTAATTGGAGAGTATAAATAAGAGGCAAGGCTCTCTAATTTTAATAAAAATTGATCATATTGAATATTTATAGGTGTCTGAGCTAACCAAGGATATCTAAGATGAAATTCTGAGGGAAGGTGAAGAAAAGAAGGTCAAAATGCAAGGAAGGATAAAAAAATTTTATGGTGCTTTCTAAGGTATGTTATTTACAAGTCATCTCACCATTTTTGCTATAAATTTTTCTCTATAATGATTCAAACCATGAAATTTCTATGACATTTATAAAACATATCCAAGTATCTTTGGTAAAAAATTCATCTTGTGGGTCATTGTATTTGTGGAGTTACACTCCGTGGAAAATAGGGTTTGTGGCTAGTCCTGAAACTAGTCAAAAACAAGTGTTTCGGGTAAAAACATAATAACTTATTCATAACAGATCCAAATTTAGTGAAACCAAATGTGTTGGTTAGGGAACAGTCTTTAGTATGCTTTGTAATATTTTCATATCATTTCAACAAATATTTTGTGTGGGGCACGCTCTACAAGGTTGCTCTGTAGAATAAGCTAGAATTCAACAAGATATACCATTTTTGCTATAACTCATTTTCTGAGAGGTTCCAAGTAGTAACACATGGATTAATTGTATAAAACACACTAAGGAACATTGAGTATCATTTTTAGATCTTTGTACATTACAGGTACAAAGTTATGATTACTTCAAGGTAGGGTTGTTGACTAATCCAAAACTAGGCATGTGAGACTAAAGAAAAGTTTGATGAAAATGCTAGTCTCTTGTTGTTGAAGTTAAGGAAGGTTTGTAGGAATGTGATCATATACATCAGGTCTATTAAAGATCTACAAATCAGATTTGGATGATGAAATTGATGAGGGATTTTGGTTGAGGTACATGTTGAGTACATGGTTGAGACAAGTAGTTGATGAGTTGGCACATACATGAGGTGTATAGTTGATGATGTTGGTACATATTTATGATTCATAGTTGATTATTAGTTGACACATGATTGGTACATACTTGATACATGGTTGGATGCACTTGTTTATGGTACAAGTTGAATACAGGTTATTTGGTACAGGTTGGTGCATGGTTGATGCACTTGTTTATGGTACAAGTTGATTACAGGTTGAGGTACAGGTTCATGCATGGTTGATGCATGGTTCAAATTTATTGGTATAGGTTTATAGTGGTATATCTCTCAGTGATAGGTTGACAGTGGTTCCATCATTCTACTTCTACTTCAGAGTGGCAGGATGGGGCAAGGACAGGTGGTTGTAGCCACCTTCCGATTGTAGCCAGAGAACATAGGGGTTGTAGCCTCCTTCTGGTTGTAGTCAGAGAATTGGGGAGTTGGAGCTTCCCTCAGGTTGTAGCCTGAGAAACTAGGGGGTTGGAGCCTCCCTCCATTTGTATCTGGAAAGCAAAGGAAGTTGGTGCTTCCAAAGAATGTAATTCTTTAAGACATATAAGAAAAAACATTCTGTGGATTTCTCTCGATTTGGGTTTCCACGTAAAACACTGGTGTATTGTGTATGTGTATGTTTTTTCATTTGTTCATTGTTTATTTACTCTGCAGTTATTGGATGATACTGCCTCATTGATATAACACTTGGATTATATGGTTAAAAAGGATTAAATTTCTCTATTACTGATTCACCCCCCTCTCAGTAATCCAACAATTGGTATCAGAGCAGGTTCCTTCAGAAATCAGTTTAACCATTGAAAGCTAGATCATGGAGAGTACCAACTCATATAAAAATGGAATACCACAGTTTGATGGACAGAAGTATTCTTTTTGGAGCATGAGGATGAGGACATATATACAGGCACAGGGATTTCAAGTTTGGCAATCAATTGTAGATGGATACACAACACCAACAGTTCCACCAACAAATGACAAAGAAGTAAAACTCGGTGAGAATAATTCCAAAGAACAAATGCACTTTTGAATGGTCTCATTGATACAGTATTCACCAAAGTTGCACACTGTAAATCCGCTAAAGAGATTTGCGACAAGCTTCAAAATATTTATGAAAGAGATACAAAATTCAAAGCAACAAAACTTCAGACTTACAGAGGTCAGTTTGAGAAACTAAAAATGAAGGAAGATGAAGATATCACAACCTACTTCTTACAAGTCAATGAAACAGTGAATACAATCATAGGATTGGGAAAAGAAATTGAAGAATCTGTAATTGTTCAAAAGATACTAAGATATCTTCCTATGAGATTCAACCCTAAGATATCAGCACTAGAAGAAATATCGGATCTGGATTCAATAAGCATGGACGAACTGCATGGAATATTCACAGCATATGAAATGAGAATTGAGTAGGAAAATCTATATATTAAAGAAGCAACCTTCAAGGCATCCAAAAGATCAAAGAAAAAGAAAAAGGAACAAGAAGAATATAACATCAGCAATGTTGCCTCGAAAGATGATGAAGAAGTGGCCAACTTTGTCAAAAGGCTGAACAAGGGAGCCAACGGTAGGTATCGAGGTAAGATCCCTTTAATTTGTTTTAATTGTGATGGTATTGGTCATTTTGCAAACAAATTTCCTCATAAGAAAAAGATAAATGATGAAGGTTACTCAAAAGGAAAGCACACATATAAAGGCAAAAGAACTACAAATAAAGTTTTCAAGAAAAACTTATACACCAAAGAAGACATCTCATCACCAGATGAAGATGAAGTCAGTGACAATGAGACAAGAAGAATTCTATTCATGGAAGTAAAAGAATATGACAAAGAAGACTCCAAAGAAGAATATGAAGAAGCTGAAGAAGAATGTGAAGAAGTCGAAGAAGAAATTGAAGAGGCAGAAGTTGACTATCAAGAAGAATTAATGTGTGCCATATAAGTTATTAGAAGAGAAAAGAGGAAAAACAAGAAACTACAAGAAGAACTAGACAAGAAAAAGGACACTGGAGAACTAGAACAAATGATCACAAAATTGAAGGTTCAAATAGAAGAAGATAAAAGAATTGAAGAAGCACTCAAAGAACAACTAGATGAAAAGGAAAAGATCATTGGAAACTTGGAAGAAGAGATTGTCACACTAAGAAATGATATTCAAAAGAAAAATATGCAGAATAACTCAAAAGTTCTGGATGACATTATCAGCAGTCAAAAATCTCATCTTGACAAGTCTGGACTTGGATACAATTAGACAGAAAAGGGATCAAGCTCCAAAACAACAAAGCAAGAAACAAATCCAAAGAGCTATGCAGAAACAATCAAAGAGGATAGGAAGATTACAGGGACACTCCTCCACCAAGAAGATTCAGATTTCAGAATCAACAACAAACAGATAGGCCTCAAGAAGAAGAAGGATTCATAAGAGCACCTCCTTTCAGAAGATCTTCAACTCCCAGGTATCAAACTATATTTTTTGGTTTATGTTATCCATGTTGTTGAAACAATTCTTAAATTTTTTGTTCCTAAGACCTAAACTTTATTTTTTCGGGTTTCAACTTTTCATAAAACACAAGTTTCGTTATCATTCCCAAACGCACGGTACCAATTTCCTGAAGAACTCAATTATTTAAATAATAAAAGGCAAAAACCTAAAAGTATTATAAGAATCCCGACGCATTCTCTATAAAATTATTTTAATCATGATAAGCTTTAAACCTAATGGATTTAAGATTAACTTTAAAGAGTTTTCGAGATTCGGGGTTTGCTGAAAACATTTTTTTCAATACAAATTGAATCACGAAATCCCGATCCCCGATTTCCCGAAATAAAGAGAGTTAGTTAAAATGCTAATTAATTAATTCTCTAATGCATAAGGTTAAGGCTTAAGTTAATCATTTCGCGATTTCAAGATTCAGGGTTCAGTGATAACACATCTCTTGTCAAAACGATCCCCGAAATCTCGACCCATAATTTGTGTTAAACCGAACTAACTCTGTTTTGTCCTTAACCCTGATTAGTTAGTTAATTAATATGAATTTAAGTCTTGTTTTTAAACACGTCGCGATTTCGCAACTTCGGAAACCGGGATTCATCAATGACATACTTCTTGTCAAAATGATCCCCGAAATCCTGAAACACTTAATATCAATCAATTACTTTGATAAAACGTTTAAGTCTTAATTAACCTTGTCGTGATTTCGCGATTTCGGAGATCGGATTTCGAGATAACATACCTTTCGACAACACAATCCCCGAAATTCCGAAAAACAAAATCTTGACTCTTAATCTGTGATTAGCACAAATTAACCTTTTTCCAAAGCATGATTAATGATAATCATTTTTTAGGGTTTCATTCATGTTTTGGTTTTTGATTGAGTAAAATGTTCCAAGTTTTCTTTAAAATTCAAAGGCGCCAAAATGCGGCCATTTTAAATAAAGAATAACTGGTGATACGTGGTACTAATGCGTATCTCAGTAAAACATATACCGCATTAAATGTCTTGAATTCTTGTCAGCTGCGTCAATCCCATCATTGTTAAATGAATTAAAAGAGCATTTGAATGTCTGTGTTTTCATTTTATCAAGCGCAAGAAGCACTTAGCTGAGCTAATTCATTCCTTTTCTGTGACAAGTTTTCCATTTAACGTAAAGTCGTGGCACCGAAAAAGGCATCGAAGAAGAGTAAAGATACACAGGAAGGAGATATCATCTCCGACACCACACCACACGCTATAGACTCCATTAAATCTTGGACTCAAATCTCTGAATTTCTGGAATGTGAATTTAATAATGCTCATACTAATTCTGAGAATCACTATAGGGACATAGCAGAATCAGAGCTTCATAAGATCATCGCGCGCCCTCGACTTGTGGCATACAATGATATGATCAGTTGGGCCCTAGAAAAGGTCGATATCCCGATGAGGAGCATCTTAAACGATCAAGGAGTCATCATCGGCTCTTTAAGGCCAGGACATATACAAGTAATGTATAAACTCTCGCCAAATCTTAAACATACTTTTAATGCCGAACTTTTAGCAGAATTTCAGAGGAAAGAATGCACCGAGGTAGACCGGACTTATCCTGATATAATTAGAGACTAGTGGAGATGTCCATCAAAATTTAGGGCCGATACCCATGGGATTATGCTACAACATCCTTGAATGAATACATAGTCTACGTACCCATTATGTTGTGTAGGCTTTTCGGGAGAAAAGATCCCTACCATTTTCATGCAGATTGGGTGCCCTTTTTAAAAGAAGCTTCAGAAGGATATGCTTTCAACTGGAGTAAAATTTTGTCGAATAACCTAACACAAGAAATCTCAAACTACAAAGTTGCAAAATTTAAGGGACAACCAGTGGCCTTTTACATGTCAGCATACATTATGGATGCAATCTTCTATGTGACTCCTTTTCCCTTAATGAATTGGAGTTGGAACATAACCTGTCCAAAACCCATTCATGAATATCATTATGCCCTTTGGGAAGAAAATGCTAAGGACACATTTTATGAAATTTGTCATTTTGTTATAATTCCGATGCATAAAATATTTTTTGGATGTGAACCCCCTCGCATTTCTGATACAGTCATAGAAAATCTTAAAGCAATAGTCGACTGGTTTGTTGACGAGAATTTTTTCTACATTAGCGTTTATGGTTGTTCGATTACCCCTCATGCACTCCCTAAATTCCTACCAGATAGATTGGTGTGTAGAGAGGTAGCCCACCAGATAGTAAAAGGAGGCATTGGATTAGAGCTAAAGGCAGCTCAGAAGAAGTCATGGCCAACTTTCTCTGTACATATCGGGAAATTTTCATTAGTGAATCTAGGCCATTCTAAAGTAGAGGATGAATCACTAGAAGAAGTAAAATTGGTAGATATTGAACACAGAAAGCATGACCCCTATCAATTAGTAAGAAAACATTTGATACATTGTAATTTAAAAGCCTATGAGCACGAAACATCTGTTTATGATGATGTATTCAAGGAGGTTAAATCCTATGAAGAGGTATTGAATAGAGTACAAGCCCTTCCACCTGACTCACAGATTGGTTTCGCGTCATTCCAGAGCCATAGGTGAAGTTGTTTAGCCAAAAGTTTGCAGGGCGAAGCTACGACCCCACCTCCAGAGAAGGAAGGGCCTCCCCCGGKCTTTGAAACAAATATACAGTACAMAGMAAATACTAAAGGAAAGATGAAGGATACTGGAATACCTTCACAAGACATAGAAATTTCCTAGACAAAAGAATCAGAGGCAGGGAAGGGAAAGGAGCTAGAAACATCCCCAGAAATCCCTAAGGATGTTCCAGAAAAGACAGGAGGAACAACATCGAMAGAACTTGGAAGTCCCATTACTTCCTTGACTCCATTGTAGTCCACTTATGGAAACCCCCATGAGGGAGCTCTGTTTGTCAGTGATCTAGAGCCAATTTCTAGGGATGAGATTCCTTCATCAGATTATTTTTTCAGTAAAAAGAGAAGGGCAATCTTGAAACAAGAAATCCATCCAAGAGGAGATGGGATGGTTAAAAATAATAAGGTCATTATAGATGGAAAGAAACTTAAAGATGGAGAATTTGCTACAGAGATAGCAGGCACGATGGCAGCTTTAGCGTCGGCAAATTTATATTCTGTGGGCAGTTTGACAACTATGTTGGAACAAAAAGACCAAACAATAGCTCAGCTACAGGGTAAATTGAAAGAAGCCGAAAGAAATATCAGTTGGGGAATAAAAAAGGGTCTAGACCAAGCTAGATTAAAATATATTCAAGAGATTCAGAAAATGAAAACAAGCTTAGAGGAAGCAAATCAGATAATACAAGTCACTCAGGCACAAGTCCTAAAGCAAGAAGAAGCAAATAAACAATTACGAGATAAGATTAGCACTATTTCAAATCAAGTGGTAGAGCTTGAAATTTTCCAGGCTTAGGTATTGGGAATACATTTGAAGATAGAAGAAGAACAACAAAAAGTGTTTTTAAATCTAGAAGTTGTCCAGAATTACTTTCAGGAAACAAATAAATCTTTGGAGAATGTTCTCCAGAAAGAAAGAGAAGTGAAAGCGGCCAGAAGGACTTTCCAAAAAGAAGTATCCCTTTCAACAAAGGAAGAGGTCGGAAAGATTCAGAAACTATCCATTTCATAATAGGTTAAAGGAGATGTAATACTCAAAGTGTGGGAAGCAGACCTGGCCGAAAATAAAAGAATAACCAGAGATGTCAATGATGATTGTCAAGGAATTTTTTATCTCTTAGAAAAAAGTTCATTGAATATTGGAAAAAATGACTGTCCTGAGTTATTAGGAGAGATTAACATTGTCAAGCACCAGGTAAGGTTCAAGGAAGATTTGGAGGAAATGAAGGTCCAAAAATTAAGGTAATCAATATCATCGAAATCGACAAACGAATAGTGATACCGAACTTCAAGTTGTAAACTATTAAGTTCACAAGGAAGATAATAGAAGATCGTTTGCCCGAATTACAGAAAAGATTCTTCATATTTGAGAGAAAAGAGATACCAGACATTCCCAGAGTTTTGGTGAAGTTTTTGGGAAAATGTATTCACTGTCTTGAGGCAGAAGAAGGAAGTTCGTCAACACAAACATAAAAATACTCTTTTGAATATTTTCATCATTAGAATAATAAAGCAGTTAGAAAAGAAATGTAAACGGTTTCACATTATTCATCCATGTAACCGTAGTCTTAGGAAGTTGGTTAATCACCAACGGGAAAATATTTGATGATCATGTATAAATATATTTTCAGAAGACTGAGAAAAGGCTTTTGGTTTTTTGAGAGAGCCGATTGTATTAAAAGTTTTCCAATCCACTGTGATATACGATATAGATGAGATTCTGAATCCTGCCAACTTGTAGCTATGTGTTCTTTAACCTTGTTTACCATATTTTTCTATGTTTCCCTTTCAATGTCTTTCTAATGAATGATCAATTTGAAGTTTATTTTATACATCTTTTATAGTTTAGATTGATTTGGTTATCAACTTATTTACAACTTTTCCTCTAAAATTGCTATCAATAATTTTAAGACCTGTAGATCATTTGAACTATGATATTTAACACTTCATTAGAAATCTCGTTTTCTTCTTTATTTCCTGTTACAATATGAGATTCTTTCTTGATTAAAGCCTCATATTTTTCAGTAGTATTTCTTTGTTATTTTATGATTCTCAAATTGTTTCAAGTCCAGGAAACGACCTCAACTGTATTTTTGTTATTATTTTGAATTTCAAAAAAAAAAAATTCCTATTCTCATCTCTTAAAAAAAACCGAAGTAACAATTCATCGAATTCTTTCACAACTAAATAAAATTTTACTCTCCATGACTGTCCCAAATAACAGACAACCCAACATAGAACCTGGTCTCCAAGATCAAACCAGTATTGCTTTAAACCTATTTAATACTATTCTGCAAACAGCGACTAACCGGGTTGAATTAGAACGTTCATGGGCTGCTATTGAGAGAGACATCAGTATCCAAGAACAACGGGAAGCTAGACAGAGACAGTTAAGAAACTGATTTTTCTTTACCCTTCCTTTGGATTCTTATCCTTTAATTACCTTTACCTTTATGGATGCCTTGACGGTATACTTTACAGCCTTAAAGTATAAACTCAAGAACAACACATGTAATAATTTTGGACATAAAGTTGTGAATTGCAGAGATAACAACAGGAATAGTAACAACTTTGAGAGTTATACACAAAGGGATTATTCAAGGAGACCTAGTGACACAGAAAGAAGAAGTTACAACAGGTTTGCGTCCGGTGCTAAGTTTTTATGCTTAAATATGTGTGTGGGATAGGTTGATCCAACAAGGGTGCGTTTTGTATATGCAGAGACAACAAGTTTGAAGGGGGGACTTCCAGGAAGCCTATCTTCTTCAATTTTTGGCCAAATGAGGTGTCAAAAAAGCCCAGCTAGGGGTTTTTGGACGTTCTGAAGCCATTGGAGCAGTCTATATGGCATTTTGATCATTGTAAAGAACATTTTTTATCACTTTGATCAAATAATACAAATGATCCATTGGAAGCTGGACCAGGAGATGTAGCCCAAGAGAGGGGTGAACTCCTTTATCATTTGTTGTGTTATGTGTTTTCTGTTCACTGTTTTTGCTGCTGTTTATATGCATCTTGAATGAGTAAATCCTATTAAAGCTGTGTTGCAAATTTGATCCATTGGAATTTTAACACATAAAATTTAACTTGCAAATATTTTCAAGAATACAAGTCTTCTTCATTTTTAGATCAAGTTGGTATTAGAGCATAGGTTTTTGAAGACTTGATTATTTGCAAGTGTTTGTTTTTTGATTCTCACAAGGTTGAAACTCACAAGAGGAGAAGGTCAACTTGTAGAGACAAGATCTCATCCTTCAAGGAGGAAGCTTATATCATCACCACATGTTTCAAGGAGGCATTCACCAAGTATGGCTCATGAAGAGAGTCATGAACATGTTCTTGCAGAAGATGAAGATCTCAGAAAGGCTATCATGGAAATGAGAGAGATGATGAAGATATTGATGGAAAGGAATACAAGGTCGCAAGGTGAAGGCTGCAACCCTTCAAAGCACAAGGGAGACAGTGGTGATAAAACTCCAAATGGAAATGGAGGGAATGGTTCTTCTCTACCACCCTCACCTCCATCTTCTTCTTCTTCTTCTACTAATTCAAGACCTCTTCCGAATTCTCCAAAGGGACATGGTAAAACTCCTTCACAAATTCCTTCGTTAAAGCTTGATATTAAATTTGAATTGCCAATGTACAATGGAGAAGTTAATGCTGAGAGATTAGATAATTGGATTCGTCAAATTGAGGTGTATTGTAGGATACAAAAAATTCAAGATGATGAAACTAAGATTCAGCTTGCTTCTTTAAGATTTGATAGTGCAACACTCATTTGGTGGGAATCCAAGACTTAGGAGGACATGAAGAAACATGGTAAAATTTTAACCTCTTGGAATGATTTTATTGTTGCAATTAAAAGACAATTTTACCCATTGGCATATATGCAAAAGGATACTATGGATTGGCAAAATTTTAGACAAGCTAAAGGACAGAATGTGCAAAGCTTTACTCAAGAATTTAGGAGAAG
>JASDQU010589832.1:15991-26741 GCA_032191745.1 Picea mariana | reverse complement strand
GTTGGTCTTAAAGGGAAGAATCCAAGCAAGGCCAAGTGGATTGAGGTTGGAAGGGTGAGGGAAATTTACCCTCATCTTCACATAGACTGAGATAGTCTTTTGGAGGTCCAAAAGCTTCCCAATGGGGAGGTGTGATCAGGGGATCAAATTTTGCTCAAATTTCAAAGTGCTCAGAATGCGACGAAAATAGTGCCATTGCGTCCATCTCGTCTTCCTGATTCCAGCGGTATATTTACTTTGTCAAATGGACTCCGTATGGAGAAGATATCGCGATCTGTTCGTCAAGCCAAACAGGTAAAAAATTTGATGTTGACTGTACCAGTCTGTAATGTCCGTACGGTCTGACGTGGCAGGACCGTACGACCGTACAAGGGTGTCGTGGCAGATTTTGGTTGGTTGATAGCTGGCGAGTAAGGAGCTGACACGTGTCCGTTTATGGGCAAATGATATGAGGACACGTGGCCCAATCGGAGGGTGCCACGTGTCACTCATTGTTTGGTTATTTGGTTATATATAAAATGTTATGGGAGCCGTGGGATTCGACCCCCGGACCTCCCCCCATGTAACGAATTCACATAACTATTCGACCAATGTGCCCACACCATATGCCTTACCATGTATCCACTTTCAATGTTTATAAAGTTGTTTGATTGTATAAACGGGCGGGGGTCGGGCCGGGGCTTAGCCCTGACCCGCGGTCCTTTGTGTTAACGCATGTGACCCTACCATAGTGCGGAGTTGTAACGAATGGCACGGGGTTTTATATGACCCTTGGTCATGTGTGGTGTGCCATGTGACCCCGACCTGGAGCGCGGGTATTTTTAAATTGACTTAACCACCTTTATACTTTGTGCACGGTCCTATGCGCCATACGCCCAGGTGCCGAGGCGGTTAGGGACTGGAGGCGCCTTAACCATTCTATGGTTTGCACCGTTGGCACGGTTGCGCCCGGTGCTGGGTTTTCATGCTTTAAAATGTGTGTGAGCCAGGTTCAATCAATGAGGGGTGCGTTTTGTAAATTCAGAGACAACAAGCTTGAAGAGGGGGACTTCCAGGAGGCCGAACTTCTTCGTTTTTTGACCGATTGAGGTGCCGAAAGAGCCCAGACAGGGGTTTTGGGATGCTCTGAAGCCATTGGAGCAGTTGGTTTGTTAGTTTGAGCATTGTAAGACATGATTTTGAGCACTTTTTGAGCAATTAATAATAATGATCCATTGGAAGATGGACCAGGAGATGTAGCCCATAAGAGGGGTGAACTCCTTTATCAATTGCTGTGTTTATGTGCTTATGTTCATTGATTATGCTACTGTCTATGTGTAATTTGCATAAGTAATCCTTTAAATCTATGTGTTGCAAACTGATCCTTTTGCTTTAAACACATAACTTTCACTTGCAATAAATTTCAAGCTTTTCAAGTCTTCTTCATTTTTAGATCACCAGGTAATGGGATATCCATTACAAATTTTAATATATTACCAAAAACAGTATATGATTTTGGTAATTTTGATCAGATTATATCACTCAATGAAACAAGTATTGTGGAAAAAATTCCCATGGTTTGTTCAGAATATCGTTTCGTACCAGACACAATAATCAACCAGCTTTCATAGAGCAATGACATTTACCCAATCAGAACCATTTGTGCAGATGACCCACTCACGAGAAAAGTTGGCTCACAAAACATTCTCCATATAAAATATGGAGAGTCAGACAACGACAAGGCAATGGTACCATTCTCCATATCCAACTTTGTTCTTTACTTTCACATGCTCATATATCTCAGTTATGTTACACAACTATTACATTGTTCCATGTTGCAGCTACAATTGTTCGACACCTATTCAAGTTTATTTTCCTCAATGAAACAACAATTGCATAAAGGGAAATTTCTACTTATTCTCTTCAAAAATATAACAAATAAAATAGATGTTAAAGAAAGGATCTTTCGCACAACCCAAGAAACATTTGTAACAAAATTGCGAACATACATAGTACATGATCTCAAGAAACTAACTAGCTCGACAACTGTTGTGCGTATACATCTACAATTCCATCCACACTTTGCACATAAAAATTGCCTTAAACAATTTTGTGCAACTTTTTTGTTGTACACTTGTATATTATATTGTTCAATATATTAACTACTATGCTCACATGCACAGGTTGAGGGTGTTTTCATTGCAGAAAATGCGTACTCGACCCCTTTCGAGCCTGTATGTGCCAAATTCAACTCTCATTCTTCTGCCTCTACTTTCATAAATGATGGCACAATTGATTGCCTACGATGCAATAAAAAATTCCCTTACATATATAGAAATTGTTTCAACGCTGCCATTTGAACCCTTAGAAACACAATTGTACATTGCAAATTAGACAAACTGTATTACAAGATGTGCTTCCTAGGTTGGCAAAATTTCCATATGAAGTATACCTACAGAAAAAGGCAAGCAATGTCTACATGTTACGTGGCTTTCGCGTCCATAAAAAATTTACATTAAATGAGTACAATTCCATTCTGCATATTGGTTGAACCAAAAAAAAAAATTCATATCATGCGTTTGATCTGTATCTGTCCATGCTACACAATCAAGATATGAATAGAGTTTTGCAGTGCCATGACAAAGTGAACTGGAAGCGCATAAGATTGTTCAGTCCAGGAATGAGAAGCATGAGGAAAGACCTCATACAAAGTATCCAAATGTGAATAAATCAGGTCCATCCTTTGAGCCTTCAAAATGGATTTCTCCTTTGAACGAAACCATCATGCATTTTCAATAATATTGCAAATTTGGCATTTTTCAAACTCCGTTAAGTTAAATGCTGACACTCTTTTCTAGAACTAGTAATGTTAGAACATTGTCATGTCAATGTGATCTTGGTTCATAGTACTATCAGAAGAAAATGTTCATAGTGATCTTGGTTCATAGTAATATAGTAATCGACAAATTTATTGGTGCCCATTTGAAGATTTGGTTATAGATGGGATATAATGCCCAATCTGCGCTGATTTTTTCCTGTCTTGTGTTTGCAGACTTTTGTTCATGTGCTTTCATACTGTAGTTCAAGGTTCTCATGGGCCTGGTTTTTGAATTATGGTTGGATGATAGATTCAAGATCTTAGCGGTTTTTCTATGATCTTAAAGAATATACAATACCTACCTTTCCTTTTAATGTAAGCTCTGTGAAACAAAAGTAATATGTAGTTCATTTTAGCACTTTTACTTGATTGTTGAAATTACCAAAATTCTTCTTTATAAATATTTTGAAATAAAAGGATATATGCTAAGTGAAGTCCAATGGGACTATGATAGCAACCACAAAAAATTAAAATTAAAATCCATCGTTGTTATACTTATGGTCAAGTATAATAATTTTACTTGAACAACCCTCCATTGATTTTTCTGTAGCTTTTCAATGTTTCTCTTATGCAAACACATCCTGGAAAGTATACTTATGACTCACTTTCTCTATTCCTTGATTGAAGATCCTATTCACCTGTCTAATTCACTTCATATTTACTATTAAGACCATCAATGGGGCTTTGTTAAGACCAATTCCCACTTCCAAAAATTTCCCTCGCCTTTCTTTTTCCCCTCTACTTTCCCTTTCTGGTTACTTAGTCATTTTTCAGAAAATGTCTAAGTGCGGGGGTTGGTGAATTCATGCATTCACATTTCCACTGATTCTTTTATATCAGGAGTCCAATCGACCACTTCCCCATTCCATACTCAACAAATTTTTCGATTGCAGGTTCCTGTCCAGGCGAGCTCAATATTTCACTTCCATTGTTCTTCCCCCTATAAACAACACCCGGACTTCCTCTACATACAAATTGACAACCAAATTCCCCTTACTCTTTATCCTCTACTTTTCCTTTCTAGTTACTTAGTCATTTTTCTGAATATGTCTCATTCTTTTATATCACGATTTCGACTGACCACTTCCCCATTCCATACTTGGCCACTTTTTCGATCTTCGGTTCCCGGGTAGGCACACTCAAAATTGCGCTTCCATTGTTTCGTCCTACAAACATCACCTAGAGTTCTGCGATATAAAAATTGACCGCCGAATTCTACCATCATGACCTATTCTATGTTATACATTTTGCAGTAAAAACTTTGGAGACATAAAATTTGACCATCGGGCCCTCACGTGTCCTAAGTATAACTTGTGACCCTATTTTGAATCTCAACCGACCGCTTTCCATACTTAGCCATTTCTTGGAATCTCGTTCGCGGGTCATCGGGTTGGCGGGTTCATGAAATGTCCAATCCTTAATTTCTCTTCGTCATCCCTGCCACCTTCACACTTCTTTCTAAATATAAAATTATTAAGCTTTAATGCTAACATCTCATCATGCAGGAACCGTAAATATTTTCATTAATGGGCGAAAGGCTCGAGGAGATCTCCCATTAATATGAATTAAAGAAAGATTTGTGAAGGGTTATATTATCCCTTATGAGTGTTCATTTCAAACATCATGGAATCTCTTTCACGTTGGAGGCTTCACAAAATGTCCAATACTCAATCTCTCTTCATCATCCCCACCACCTTCGCACTTCTTTCTAAGTATGCAATTAGTAAGATTTAATGATAACAAATCATTACGCAGGAACCGTAGAAATTTTCATTAATCATCGAAAGGACTGAGGAGATCTCCCATTCATACACATTAAACCAATATTTGTGAAGGGTTATATTATCCCTTTCGAGTGTTCATTTCAAACATCATCTAGAGAAAATGGATGTTCTCGTCAACTTATGGCAGCATCTCGACAACAGTTCTGTCGACATACAGTAAACACCTTCGGGCATGATGACTAGAACTTCCAGTGGTCCAGGACATATTCTTACTACTCATTCCCTTCCGCCCAGAAGGAAGTAAGGAGATAGTCCCTTGGTGCGTTGAGAGATAGATTTCAAGCCAAAGAATTCCAAGGCAACCCCCCGTGCTCAGAAAACCCCCCTGCGTTTATTTGTTTTATAACCCGACAAACGCGTATATTTTTCCCACTGAGTTTAGTTGTTGTGTAACCCTATAAACATGTATATCCTGCATTCTCTCTATATATCCATCACCCGCTCCAAATTTCAAGGGTTTTGCAGAAAAGCACGAAAGAATGGTTGATGCAGAGGTTGATGCAGTCGATTTTGAGCAAGAGGAAGATGATCTGATGGAAGATGATATGATGATGGATGATGGAAATGCATACGTTTTTCCCACTCTTGCACCCAAATTGAAATCCACAATAACGAGGGGCACTTCCCAGCTCGGGGATGGAGGCCCTAACAAGACCAAAGGAAGGGGTTTCAAAAAAGAAACCGACGCTGAATGCAATAACCACTTTTCATCTCGAGAGTTTGAGTCTCTCGACTTGGATGGAGGTCCTGGCCCTCAGATATGTATCATTTCCTTTCATTTTTAGGGTTTTGGATTAGGGTTTGGATTTGTCCCTATTGCAGGTTGTGTCCCCGAAGTCTTTGACTGCAAGGAGATGGTCTCTTGGTGCACCGAGAGATATATTTCAAGACAAATAATTATTCAATTGTGGGACTGGTCTCATGTTCTATGGAGATACAATTAACATCTTAGGGAGTGAGAACCAGAACTCCCAGTGGTCCAAGGCATATTCCTACTACTCATCCCTTTCCACCTAGAACAAACTAATTTGGACCTCTAGATTTGCTCGTGAAGGATTTGTTCCTGAATTCTTTGACTGTAAGGAGGTGGTCTCTTGGTCCCCTTCCACCCATAATAAAGTAATTTGGACCTCTGGAATTTCTCATGAAGGTTGTGTTCCTAAAGTCTTTGACTGTAAGGAGGTGGTCTCTTGGTGCGTCGAGACATATATTTCAAGCGAAATAATTATTCCACTACGAGACCACTCTCCTATTTCTTTGTCACCTAAGGTCTTCTGCAAGATGTTGAGATTGTCGAAGCCAACATTGACCTTCAGAGGAGAAGACTGTAAGGAGTTCCTAAAAAAGAATGATAATCATTTGTGTATGCATGTTCAAGAGCTTGTTGATGCCTTCTGCGTGTTGTCACACTAGATGAACAACACATAACTATATGCATGTTTTTTTTTTTTTTGTAACTCCTCTACCTGTATTTATGACAAGTATGTTCAATGCTTTGGTGCAAAGAACTCAATCCAACGTCTATGTATAAATATATATTACCCACTATTTTTCTTATAGATTTACTATTAACAAATTGCCTTGGAATCTTGGTTGGTTCTTCTTTGTTAGATTTAACACCTCTTCTCGTTTGCATGGTTCGATAGTCTCGTAATTCTTAAATATTGTATTGACTCAAGTAATTTGATCAAATATTAAGCGTTGAAAAATTATATGACAATGCATTGTGTCGATCACATGAGGCTTCTATGGAAACATAAATGTATTTCACACAGTTTCAAACCAACATTCAATTCCATTCGTAATGTAGATAGAACATAGCAACACTAATTCAAGAAGTGGGAGTTGGGGCCCCGCCCAAGAAGTTTCGTTCTCATCTCAACGTTGTTGAGTGAACTATCTCTTATTTCCCTCTCAATTCCTTGATTCCTTCACTCTAAAAGGAAACATATTATTGGTTTTCCATCCCCTGGCCTCTATTTGCGCACTTTTACTTTATTAATAAAATTACCAAATTTCTTCTTCGCAAATATTTTGAAAAAAAAATGATATATTCTAGTTGAAGTCAAATGGGGCTATGAAATCAACCACAATATTAAAATTCAAGTTCATTGTTGTTATACTTATGGTCAAGTTGACAGTTCAATAAGTTTATTTCAACAACCCTCCATTGATTTCTCTGTAGCTTTTCGATGCTTCTCTTATGAAAAGACATCCTGGAAAGTATAACTACGACTCACTTTATATATTCCTTGATTGAAGAGCTTGTAGAGTTGTCTAATTGACTTCACAGTTATTGTTGCTCCTAAAGGCTGCACCTGAGTGCTAAAGGACAGAGCCAGGCCACCGAAAATTTGGAATAGTCGTTCTTTTCAATTTGTTGGTGAGTTAGAGGGTTGTTTCACCAAGACACAAGCATGGCCAAATTGGCAAGATGATATGGATGAGGGTTCTCCTTGGCTGGTAGTAGAGTAATGACAAACAAGTGAAATAATAGAGGTAAAAATAGAGGGAAACAACAAACCATTCAATTAATAATCTGTTGCAAGAAATTTAATACTTAAAATAATATTTCAAGGCATTAAACAATGTATCAAAAACACAATTACTCCCACAGGTTGAAATAAAAAAAAATCTTCATCAAAGCATTAGATGACGCATCCCAGTTGCCTGAAATGACCAATAGCACAATCTACGAAATCGACCTCCCTATTATTGAATCAACAAAAATGAATATTATGGTATCAAAGAATTTTTTTTGTGTGAGAATTGAATTGGAAAAAATTGTTACTTATTCTACTTTTTTTAAGGCCTTATCACAGTAAGAATGCAAAATTATCCTAACCCACTGTTATCTACAAAACCCAAACATCAATAGCGCCTGTAAATCAACTATACATAGTTATAGCCAAAAATCAAGTTATAGTTTATACTTTCATTTGATCACACCCTTTTTAATGATACAAGCACAATAGAAAACGAGTATGTGGATCAAATATTGGACTAGAAAATGATGCTTTTGCAACAATGGGGCTTGTTTGAGACCAATTCCTGCTTCCTAAAATTTCCCTCCCATTTTCTATTTTCCCACTCTCTTTTATCCCCTTGTTTTCCCTCTTCTATACTTAACTTAATTCCCCTTTCTTTTTCCCCTCTACTTTCTCTTTCTGGTTACTTAGTCCTATTTATGAAAATGTCTAAGTGTGCAGGTTGGCGGACTCATGTGTTCACATTTCCACTCATACTTTTATATCACAACTCCGATCGACCGCTTCCCCATTCCATACTTAGCCACTTTTTTGATCGTGTATTCCCGGGCAGGTGGGCTATATATTGCACTTCCATTGTTCCGTGACTTATAAACAACATCCGGAGTTCCACGATATACAAATTGATCGATAGACTCCCACATCATCCCCTCTTCTGTGTTACACATTTTTCACTCAAAAGTTCTGAGACATACAATTTGACCGTCGGGCCCTCACATCTCTTGAGGATCCCTTGTCACCCTATTTTGAAGCTCCTCCGACCGCTTTCCATACTTGGCCATTTCTTGGAATCTCTTTCGTGGATCGTCGAGTTGGCAGGTTCATGAAATCTCCAATTCCTAATCGTTTTTCCTTGTGCCTGCCACCTTTGTAGTTATTTCCAAGTATGCAAATAGTAAGGTTTAAGGCTAACTCATCTTGCAAGAACCACAAATATTGTTAGTAATGAGCTAAAGGCTCGAGGAGACAGTCACACTGACTATCCCTACACAACTTGTCCAGAAACATGCATAAAATATATTTCTAGGTAATGGGATATGCATTACAAATTTAAATATATTAGCGAAAACGAGTCCGACCGATCGTTTCCCTATTCCATACTTAGCCACTTTTTTCTATTGCGGGTTCTCGGACATGCGGGCTCAAGATTACGCTTCCATTTTTCTGCGACCTACAAACAACATATTGGATTACTGAGAGGTGGGGTGAATCAATAATAGCGTAATTATAATCCTTTTTCTTCAAATGTTATATCAATGTAGAATTATTATACAATAATGAGCAGTAAGAAATAAAAAATCACACACGTACACAGTACACCAGTGTTTTACGTGGAAACTCAAATCGGGAGAAAACCACAGAATGTTTTTTCTTATATGTCTTGAAGAATTACATTTATTGGAAGCACAAATTTCCTTTTTTTTCCAGCTGCAACTGGAAGGAGGCTCCAACCCCCTAGTTTCTCAGGCTACAACCCGAGGGAATCTCTAACTTCCCAATTCTCTGGCTACAACCAGAAGGAGGCTAAAACCCCCAATGTTCTCCAGCTACAACTGTAAGGTGGCTACAACCACATGTCCTTGCCCCGTCCTGCCACCCTGAAGTAGAAGTAGAATGATGGAACCACAGTCACACTATCACTGTGAGATATACCACTGTAAACAGGTACCAATAAATCTGAACCATGCATCAACCTGTACCTCAACCTGTTATCAACCTATACCACAAACAAGTGCATCAACCATGCACCAACATGTAATCAACCTGTACCATAAACAAGTGCATCTAACCATGTACCAAGTATGTTCCAATCATGTGTCAACTACTCATCAACTATGACTCATCAATATGTACCAACATCATCAACTATACACCTCATGTATGTGCCAACTCATCAACTACTTGTCTCAACCATGTACTCAACATGTACCTAAACCAAAAGCCATCATCAATTTCATTATCCAAATCTGATTTGTAGCTCTATAATAGAACTGGTGTATATGATCACATTCCTTCAAACCTTCCTTAACTTTAACAACAAGAGACTAGCATTTTCATCAAACTTTTTTTTAGTCTCACATGCCTAGTTTTGGATTAGTCAGCAACCCTAACTTGAAGTAATCATAACTTTATACCTGTAATGTATAAATATATGAAACTGATATACAATTTTAACCAGTGTGTTTTGTGAAATTCCTCCAAGTGTTACTACTTGGAACCTCTAAAAAACGTATTTATAGCAAAAATGACATACCTTGCTGAATTCTGGCTTATTCTAGAGAGTGACCTTGTAGAGCGTTCCCCACACAAAATATTTGATGAATTGATATAAAATTGTTACAAAACATACTAAAGACTATCCCCTAACCAACACATTTTGTCTCATTGATTTTGGATCTGTTATGAAGAAGTTATGACGTTTTTACCCGAAACACTTGATTTTGACTAGTTTCAGGACTGGTCACAAACCCTATTTTCCACGGAGTGTAACTCCAAAAATACAATGACCCACAAGATGAATTTTTTACCATAGATACTTGGATATGTTGTCTCACTTGCATAGAAATTTCATGGTCTGAATCATTATAGAAAAAACGTTATAGCGAAAATGGTGAGATGACCTGTAAATAACATACCTTAGAAAGCACCATCAAAAGAATTTATCCTTCCTTGCATTTCAGCCTTATTTTCTTCACCTTCACTCAGAATTGTGGTTTAGATATCCTTGGTTACCTCAGATGCATATAGATATTCAATATGCTCAAGTGTGATTGAAATGAGAGAGCCTTGCATCTTATTTATACTCTCCAAGTAGCTTCCTTAAAAACATCTTCTAGGTCACTTGGCCCACTTTCCTTATTTTAGGGTTGGGTCCACTTTTAATTTCTCCATTAAATTTATTATTGAAATAATTTATTTTGTATTCACTTTGAATTATAATACACTCATCACTTCACTTTACTATTTACCTTTTAAAATCTCTTAAACCACTCTGATTACTTTGACCTTTTGGGGCTTCTAGATGACATATGAGGGTCCTCCAACTTCGTAAGGCCATAACTCTCAAACCGTGAGGAGTTATGTGACATTCTACATACCACCATAAATGAAATGAAATGTACTATCCATATAGAATAATATTATCTGAATATATATCATAAATCATACCGTTACCCATCAAACAAACTTGGGTCCATTACCCAAACCTGGGGTCTCCAATTTCTCATGGCTATAACTCTCTAACCGTGAGGAATTATGTGACATTCCACATACCACCAGAAATGAAATGACAAGCACTATCCATCTAGGATATTTTCCCTGACAAATTCACTTTCCTTCAT
>JASDQU010589831.1:0-30949 GCA_032191745.1 Picea mariana | reverse complement strand
AATGATCAACCCTTCAATCTTCGGGTCCCATGCTATTCTCTACCAAGGGTCACCACGCTGGCGCTGCACTACTCTGACCATGATTGTCTGCTCCCTGTATACATACTGGATCCCCCACTCCTGGATCCTCAAGCTGGAACACCTGTGGCAATTGGAACTATTGTCTAGAAGTTGCATCTATAAAAGAACCTCTTTGGAAGTAGTATCTTCCAACCCATCTCCATGCTCGATCATGATGATAAAAAGGGAGAAACTGTCCCACTCCATAGGACAAGCCCCTGCAATCCCACTCAAAACCAACCCAAAGTGAAGTATGTGTCGCCGCAACCCGGGTTATCATAAGGTGAAACATCCTACTAACAAAATGTACTCCCGGATCCCATGGAAAACTTGGAAGTTTATCACTTCCAATCCCCGCCAACTGCTCCTGTGTCATACTGATCACTGTCGAAATCCCTACGTGATCATCCCCATGAGAATCTGTATCTGTGTCACCCTCTGAGATGTCTGCTACCCCGTGGCCTATGATGCTCACCATCATGCACAAAGACTCAACTATTTGCCTATGATGATCCACCCCTATCCTGTTGTATGCCGTAAAATAACTCATGTCAGGTGGTCTCAGCCTAACTCTCCAGGTCCTCTAACACCGTCTATCTTCCCCCATGTTGTTGTCAATGATGAAAGTGTCGGGAAAGGCCAACAAAAACATATGTAGCTGACTGCAGGACTAGAAAGTATCATATGCTTTGGCCAATCCCAAGGATTCAACCAAAATCTCATCCACCGGTACCCAAGGTAAATACTCGCCTGTAGTCATCATTGAAACCCAATCATCAGGTACAACCAGGGGTAACTCCTCCAATTGATGGTCAATCACTCTCCATTCGTCATATTTCATGCAACTGTTGATACTGTGAAGGTGATCTCTCAGAACTGTGTGCTGCTGCAAAGGAGAGGCATCTCCCTGCTCCACTAAGTGTGCCTCCTCCTTGCAAGCCAATACGTCCCTCTGAGTCCCATCGTACAACTTTGCATGTCTCTGTGTACTATCGCTCACCACTTTATGCTCCTGCATACTCATATAATCTCTTGTATACTCCTGCAACATCATGGGTCCTGGGTGGACTACTGGGTCAACTTCTACATGAAGGTCAACCACTCCTGGGACATAAATGGAAGTGTCCTCATAAATTCCCCTGGATCTGGAGTCCCCATGTGTATGTGAGTGCTCGATTGTATCAAAGATCCTCGCAGAGGGTAGCTCCTCTGCCTTCGGATCATAACTCTCCATACTCGTTAATGATCCTGGGTACTCCTCATGCTCCTCCATCAATTGGTGCTCCTCTGCTAAACCAACAACACCCTCTAGCAATGTGACTGAAGGATATATCCGACTCTCTATGAAGATAGATGTAGTGGATCTCTGTCTAATCTTCTCAAGAAGCTCCTCTGATCTGGACTCTAATTCTTGAAGGGTTGTTTGTGTGCCTTTCAAGAATCCTCGCGTGCTCTCCAACTCATGAGTGAGTCTGTCCACCTCCAACTCCTACTCCCATAGGGCCCTATGATACATCTCGCCAATCTCCAATAGGTAGTCCCTATCCATCAACAATTGTTGGTAGTCAAACCTCATCACAGACACTCTCTCCCTGAGAGTATGAAATTCATCCATGGCAAATCCCCCATCTGAACTATCATGTGCCATCGATTCCCTCCAGCAACAATCGACCACCCATGCATGTGTGTCATTAATGCACCTAGTGGTTTCCATGATCATGTCCTCACTGAATCTCAACTGTCCTGCCAAGTAGCGTGACTCCTGATCACAGTCATGCTGAGGTGCTACCTCATGCCCCTCATTGCTAGTGTTAACCCTGGAATCCCCAACAACTTTCTACAAAAGATAAAGCATTGAACTTCCCCTGCCCACTGTGCTACTGGGTCCTCCTATATGTGATGACACATCATCACCAACTGCTAGCTCCCTTCGAATCACACTGTATCCTGTATGGGCAATTGTATCCTTCTGTGCACTCACCCTGCTATTATCATCTGTACCTGGATCCCGTACAGATGTGTCCAGACACATGCTATGGCCATCTTGATCAATAAGGAGTGCACCCTCATCATTGTTGATAGGTCCTGGAAGTAAGGGTCTCGTCAAATTGTCAGTCTCCGCAACATGATCAAACAACAGAGTCTCTAAAAGAAGTGACTCACTCTCCTCATACTGAGACATATGTGTAAGGTCAATTGTCTGTAGGTCATGTCTCTCCTCTTGGGTCTGTGGATCCATATGTCCCTGGTGTGCATCCCTCATACACTACTCCTCTATCATATCTGAAATGCCACTGGTATCCTCATGCGTCGTGGCTATCATGGGTGTCTGAAAATATGACAAATGTGTCATGGTCATCATAGGAAGTTCATCAAGTCTAGGTGCTAACACGTGTGAATCTCCACTGGTGTCACCAGTCTACTGAAGTGTAAGGTCATCAACACTATGTGATATGACTGCTAAAGCACAGGTGCTATCATCCTATCCATCCAACTGTCCCTCCAATGCGCAAGGGTCACCATCCTCCCTGTTATCACCTGCTAATTTGCATTAATTTTTCCTAAAGCATCTTGTCCTTGTGTTATCTTTCCACTCAGATTTTAAAATTTTTTCACCAGCTCCGTCAAGCTCCCATCACCTAAATTCTTCACTCAATTGATCATCCAAAATAGTCATGTCCTCCATAAGTCAAAAATTTGGCAAATATCCCAAACCTATACCTAGCCTTAATGCTTATCTAAATCCCTTAGTTCCATCACTTCATTCATTTTTACCCTTATTTTCATATTCCAGTTGAAAATAAAAAATATTCCTTTTATTAAGCACCCTTATCCTATCCACAAAGTCATGTGTTAAGCCTCATATGCCCAAAGTCTTTAGAAAATAGAAAAAGGAGTTTATTATTATTAATATAAATATTTTAATATTAAAATATTTATATTAATATTTGATCCAATATCTAATTTATGGCATCACGTTAAATCATGGGCTATAATGTGGAAAAGTCAAAGGATGGATGGAGGGCGCACATACATATTGGGCATAGAATTAACGCAGAGGTTAATGATGTCAAGGCGGACCAGATATCGGGGGAAAAAGTGGGTAAACTCCAAACCACTTTTCTCCAGCCCGATATAATAAATGCAACCATTTATCCTATGGGTTATGTGTGACACTTTTCTAGAGCATGTTTTCAATAATGATTATGGAATTTCCAATAAAAGAAATTCTTCCTCACGATGAAATGGTTTTACAGAGGTAAAATTCACATTTTACAAATTAAAGAGATTAATGTTTATTTCCATGGAAAAGAATTAATTGGGAAGATGCATGTGAAAGGAAGGCTTGGATAATTCTTTATCCAAAAGTTTTATGGAAGTAAAAGAAGAAGATAAAAGGTATTTTACCAAAGATGCTAAATTGTAAAAAACATGACACAGTAAATGTTTTTCACAGTGAAACGGTAAATTGGAAAAAACATGGTAACAGTAAATGGCTTTTACAGTGAAATGGTAAATTGGGCAAAACAAGACATGGTTTCCAAAACCACGGGAAGCAAGCAAATAAATGGTTTTAAAAACCACAGACATGAATTAAATTATGGAAATTTAATTCTAGAGGATAGAAAAATATTTGGGAATTATTTTTATTTTAAATATATTATTCCCAAATATTTAATGAGAATATGGAATTAGATTTGAAGGAGTATAAGTGACATTTCAAAGAGAACGTGGCAGAGGAAGGTGCTGGAGCGTCAGAGGAATCTGCAGGGATCATGAAACATTTTTCTGAAAACTGTCATTTGTAATCATTGTAGAAGTTGAAACGTTTTAGTTCAACTATTGTAATCAGTTTCTAACTAAAGGAACTCGAAATTGTATAAATGAGAGAGGTTCCAAATGTATTAGTGGGCAGAAGTGCAAGGGCACAATTCTAGTTGTTCTGAACTCCATTGTAATTTTTTGGAGCCGAATTGAATACATATGCATAAGCTTTGAAGTCTCTATGAAAAGATTCTAATGGTGGTGATAAGATTTTTGTCTTCCTTCATTGTATGTATTTCCTGTGTTCTTTTATTTCATTTGCATCTTCTTCTGTTTAAATTGGATAGTTAAAAGCTCAGAATTCATCTTGTGATGCTCTCGTCTTAAGAAATTTAAAACTGTGTGAATTTCCTCTTAACTAATTCAGAATTCATTTTAGTAATGCTTTGATGCAGTTATTTGTTTTCTCTTTCCTTGCTTAAACTCAATTAATAACTCATATTCATTGCCTCATTTAGCCTTTATCCTCTAGAGAGTTCTATTGGCCAGTCAGTGTTTTCATTCATTTTCAGAATTTTGACTCCATAGCCCTGAGTGTCCCTCCTCTTCTTGGCCAACAAATTTTATAAAAACCCCCAAAACAAACTAAATCTAGCCACCAATTTCCAAAGAAATATCAAGTGACATGAGAGAGCCCTCTTTGATTTGAGCAGGCTAGTGCTTCAGCTCTAAAGTAGGTTTAAACAGTTACCTCTTTCATTTGTCTATCAGTCGGAGACAAAATTTACAGAGAGCTAACACTCCCCAAGTGTGCAAGAGTCACTAGCATCTACAAGTGTGCAAGAGTCATTAGCGTCATTGGACTGCTCCAAATAAGCATATATGGTTTCATCTCCATGCATCTCCTCATCCTCACTGTCATAGTGTACCTCAATAATGTGTTTCTTACCTTTACCCCTACATCTATGATATGGTTCCCAAGGCACCTTGCAACTATAACAATGTTGCTTGCTCCTAATGGGTGTAGGGTTAATCTATTGTTCCCTCCATCTAGTTGTTTTGGCTCTGTATCCCTCTGTTATGTTGACCCAAAATGTAACCTCATCTTTGCTCCACCTAGGATTGTTTATGGATAGAAGCTGTTGGAATGTTACTTGAGCCCTAAACCCGTCACTAAGGCCATAGTATTCCCATTCACAATGTACAGTCTCTCTAGCAAATTCCTTAGTATCCATCTCCATTGTATTTATGCATGTGCTAATCCCCACTGGCTGGGAGGATCAACGCTCTAATACCACTGTAATGTTCCCAAGCCAAGGTGCCAAGAACATTGTGTTTTTCATGTGTTTTTTAACTGTTTTTTGGTTGTGGCATTTCGTCAAACACTTTGCTTATTTGGTCTTTTAGGTTGCACTAGGGTTTATACTTATGGTTGTTATGTGTGTTTGCATCAATAATCAAATAGATGTAGCAATGGAACCTACCTCAACAAGATGCAAGATCAACAACACATGGAATAACCAAAAATACCTCAGATCTGATATTATTCATAATAGAAGAAGACCCTGATACAATGGATCTGCAGATTTGGTACAATATAGCTAAGAGCTAATAGAAAAATGAAGATGATCCCTAAGAAAGATCAAGAAGAGAAGGTACAAGCCTCCAAAGGCCACATGACTGCAATAGATGAATAACAAGTTGAGATCCCTTCCCTCTGAAGTGATAAACCCCAAACTGGATGAGTTGCGCCCTACTGGAAAGCTGAGTACACCCAACAATTTGACATAGCTGGTAGAGGCCTCCAAACACCCTGAAAATGGTTGGAAGTGTAGATCGGGCCAAGGCTAAACCATTGGTAAAGTCTCAAGCTAAATGGTGAAGATATGACCCTCCAAATAAACAATCCTCTATTTGACTTGCACCCTTTTGGATGACTGAAACCCAATAATTCGGCCTCCATGGAATAAGCTGCCAAACCCCTTGAGAAGGGTGCCAAAATGTATATCGGCCCACTAGAAACCCTATGGTAAAGTCTCGGGCTGAATTATGAAGATCTGACCAACCAAATGACTAGATCCTCAACCTGTGGTGCCCTCCTCTCTCTGAACCTGTGCTGAGCTCCAATAAATAATATGACGGAGAAACCTCATCTAGAAAGGGCTAGGAAAGACGCCCTAGGCCCTACAAAGAATACCTAGAAGTCCTTTTCCTCAAAATCCTTCTCCTCCAACTAGATCAAGCTAATCTGCTCAAGGTGGTGCGCCCTCCTACTGGAAATCCCCTGAAGCTGCGCCCAAGCTCTCTCTGAACCTGTAACTGATGTAGAAAACCTCCTGAAGNAATCTTTCACCTCTGTGACCAAGCTTGGACTAGGTTGGGTGGGATCTTTCACCACCGAGATGATCTCTAGGGTTTGTTAAGTCAAAACCCTCAAAACCCCCAAGTGCATGGGCTCACTAGCAAGAAGCCAGATATCAAAATAATAAACAACATGAATGAGAGAATAGAGGCCCCTATCTCTCTTTTATCCTCCTTGCTCACCTTGTCTCTCCAAAGTGACTTTTATTTTATTTAATTATTAATTAATTAATTAACCATTTTACCTGTGAAAAGTACCTTATCTCTCCTTGTGGCTTCCTTGGCCATTGAAATTGACTTCTCATCACCCTAACCTATAGTGTTGTTCCTCCAAATTACAATGAGCTATTACGCTAAGAGGTTCCTCCAAGTATTATGACCAATATGACCTCCTTAGTGAATTTAATTAACCTATAGCCCAAAATAACTCAAAATCACGGAAATCGTCAGAATCCAACAGAACCAAAGCCAAGCTGTGCGGAATGGATCATAATGATGAAATAAGATGAGCGATGCAAGAAGGACCCCAAAATACCTTTTGATAGCCCCTGTACTCACTATAACCTCCATCTGGCTACTCTGGTCATCATAACACTCTCTAATATAATGATGTCCCAAAGTGGGGACATTACAGTCCTCCCTGCTAGAATATTGCTTGTCCTCAAGCAATAACTGAATCCATCCAAATGTAATATCAGGGTCCCATGTCCACCTGTGGGACACACAGTAGGCTCCATCCAAAGATGAACTATCATGCACTTTCCCCCCTGGGTCCCATATCAGGACGTGAACTGCAATACCTTGTGAAGCATGATCCTGAAACATATCAACACCAGGAGTCTCCTGCACATGACTACAAAAAAGTGGCAGTACTATAAAAGAACTCATGAACAGGATTTCATGAATTTTTCTGACCCGAGGAATCTGATGCAAGAGCATGAGCTCAAAGAACAAAATCATCATTTGATTTGGAAGTCAAAATCAAGTTTACCAAAGAGAGTTGGTTTTCTTAATTATTTTTCCCGTTTTAATTAAATTTAGAAGTCAAATTGAATGATACACCAAAGATTTTGAATCCTTGTTTGTAACAGAGGTAGAATTTGTTTTGGTTTCTAAGATAGATTGTAGGATCTAGGGTTGAATAAGGTGCTCGATCCAAATATAGTGGATCTAAGAAATAGAAAGTGTATGTATTTAAGCCCTTCGAGGCTCTTGAATTGAGGGGTCGAGAGTTGAGAGTAGAGAGCTTGGGATGTAGAATAAATTGATGAATCACTGATTATCAATAAAAGGAATTGAATTTCATTTAGAAACTCTCACTCTTGCCGACTATCTATATCTATTTTGATCTCTTGCTGCGAGATATTTGAGTTTTATTTATACATTCACACCATGAGTTCATCCAAATCTATTGTGGAACGAACTGTAAGTGTACTCTATAGTTGAATTTAGAAGATCAAAGTTCTGTTTTCAATATAAATCCCTTGTCAAATCTTTCTGTGTTAGAATATTTATATCTGGAATCGTGTGGTTTAAAATCGATCGCGGGATGAGATCGACAGTCATAATCCATTGCGGAGATTATATATGCACACGGGTTAATGTCAGGACATGTACCCGTAATTTAAATTCAATACATTTTTGTTTTGATTTTGAAATCCGATCTTAGATCGAACAATCCGTATTCATTGCAGAGATGATAAAGCACAGTGGTAGACCCTACCTTTGGAGGACCCATGATTTTTATGAAATACACCGTTATACATTTGAAATCTGATTCTCGTTTGGAACTTTATTACTACGTTGGAATATTAAACCAAATATCCACCATAGATCTATAGATCTAACGGTTGTATGTACCTAAACAAGTGGACTCCGTATTTAAACCTTTAAAATGATGTTCCTTCAGTAGTCCCAGTATGGGTTCGGTTTCCACACCTCCCCCTTCATTGCTGGAGTGATGATGCATTGCGATGTATTAGAAAATATTTGGGAAAATACATAGATCAGGCAGTGCCGAAGGAGAATATATTTTCTAGTGCTCGAATCCGCATTGAAATAGATCTAGAGAAGGGAATCCCGTAAGCAATCCTCATTTGTCTAGATAGCTGGCAGTGTGCACAACAATTAGACTATGAAAAAATTCCCTTTAAATGCAACATATGCCATGAATATGGACACTTTGCAAAAAACTGCAAAAAATCCCCTCAATCCAACCAAGGAGGTAGATATGAAGATCAATAGACGAATGTTCAGTGGAAGTTTGCAGGTGGTCCCAAAAATCCATCCAACACTACCCTTATGGCCTCAGGGAGTGCCCTAGACCCCTCGAGCCCTTCCTCCTCTGCGGGGGTTGCTCGAAAAAATGGTTTTGGAGCCCTATCACAAATTCAAGACAAATAAAATGTGAAAACCAGTGCAAAACCAAGTGAATCCAATCAGGTGAAGCCGACAACCTCATTCCAACAAGGATCGTTCTCATACAAAGAGAAGTTAATCGCCAGATCCAGAAAGGAAAAAAAAGCTAATACTAGCACTCTTCAGACAAACAAATTGGGGCCATTAATAATAGGGATGGAAAATATTAAAAAATTTAAAGACGTTGAAGTTACATTTGCGGACCCAAAAGCTAAAGACTCAAACACCGACTTCTTTGTTGACGAAGAGCAAGAGGACAAATCGTCGAAAGAAAATTTACCTAGAAGATTGGGAAGGAAAGCTTCAAAAGTTATCAGAGAGGAACAAGCCAACAAAGAGATCCAACTCGACTCGCAAAACACTATTCCAAAGATGTTAGAACCAACAAATTCAAATATAGGAGGCAACAACACGACCTCAAAAGGAGTAATCCCCCCCCCATCCTCACAAGTAATGATTGTCGTCTTTTGGAAATGTAGGGGATTAGGGATCATTCCAAAGACTTATGTTTCTTGTGAACTAATCATAAATGAAAATTCATATATTCTCCTCCTCCAAGAGACCAAAATGAGATCAAAAGACATATGATAGACATCTCTAGCAACCCTGAAGCATTGGGAATACATAGCAGAAGACACTAGAGGCGCCTTGGGAGGCCTATGCACACTCTGGAACAAAAATGAAACGAGTACGATTTCTTCTCGCCAAAACACTCATTGGATATGCACAATATTTAAATCTCTTTCTGACGGTTCTATTTTTACTGTTATAAATATTTACATGCCAGCTAACCCTATGGAAAAGCCAACGTGCAAGTCTTTCCTCCAGAGCCTGAAAGATATGGAGGATCTGTCATACTGCACGCTGACATGTGACTTTAATACAATAAGAAGAAGCATTGAGAAAAAATGAGGTTTGTTTTCCCATGACCCCTCCAAAGATAAAATGGAAGAGATAATCATTGATTGAGATCTCATTGACATTGCTCCACAACAAGGGAAATTTACTTTGTCAGATAAACGGTTCGGGCCAAGGCACATAACAACACGATTTAACAGGTTTTTGGTTGCCAACAAATTTATTTCCTCATCCTCCTCTATCAAATCCTATATTTTACCTTCTCTAACCTCAGACCACAAGCCCATCTCCCTTCACATCCGTCAACTACCTGATTTTGGGCCCCTCGCCTTTTGATTTCATCCTCTTTGGCTCAACTCTCCTGAGGTCGATGCCATCATTTCTTCTTACGGGAGATCGTGGAGATCCTGGATAGCAGGCACCCCCACATACATTTGGGAACAAAAATTGAGGATGGTTAAGAATGTTGTTAAAAATTGGGCAAAAACTTATTTTCTCTCCCTTGCAACTGTCCTCATCAACCTCAAAAAGAACCTTAATACCCCCCAACTACAAATGGAGTTAGCTGACATATCTCATCAAATTCTACAGGAAGTTACTCTCCAGGTAAAAATTTAGACCGAATTGTGACAGGAGGAAGAATTATGGAGAATAAAATCCAACAGCTTATGGCTCCAATCTGGCAACCACAATACAAAATTTTTCCATAAGAAAACTAAATATTGTCTCTCAAGGAATAATGTCTCTGCCATAACCATGGACAATAGTACCCACATCATTTCTTATGAAGACATTCAGAAGGAAACACACAATTACTATAAGGAACTATTCACTGAGCAAGAAGAGGCAGATTTCCAAAACACTGAATCTGTGTTGGAAAACATTCCTTCTATTATCACAGAGGAATAAAACCCATTCGTAAACCGACCTATAGAAGAAACAAAGGTTCAAGCGACCATATGGATCCTAGGGCCAGATAAATCTCCTGTCCCCGATGGTTTCCCCATTTTTTTCTATTGACACTATTGGGAGCTCATTAAATACAAGCACATTCAGATGTCGCAATACTCCCATCGAACCCTTCATCTTAGAGGGAATGCAAATTCCTCTTTTGTAGCCTTGGTCCCTAAGGAAACAAATCCTTCCTTTTTCTCCAGATTTAGACCCATATCCCTTTGCATTTCTTTCTATAAAATATTAACTAAGATTGTTGCTTTCTACCTCAAAACCTTACTGCCCAAAATCATTTCTCCCAATCAAGGGGGATTCATGCAAGAAAGACAAATCACATACAACATTTTTCTAGTTCAAGAAGCAACCCACTCAAGCTTTGAGGCTAAGGAAAAAGGTATGGTTATCAAACTCTATATGGCAAATGCTTTTGACCATGTTTGTCACTCTTTTTTGTTTCGAGTTATGAAAAAATTTGGCGTAAGCCCCAACTTTATTGAATGGGTGACCTCATGCATTGGAGGACCTTGGATCACCCCTCTAGTAAATGATAGGCTTGCTGTATTTTTCCATAGTAGTAGATGTCTTCCGACAAGGGTTCCCCCTCTCTCTACCGGTCTATATTATTATGGCTGACTCTTAACCACAAGCTTGAAATAGAGCGAATCAATGGGAACATGTCAGGCCTCTAGATGATAAGAGGAGTGAAAACTTTGAATCACTCATAGTTTGCAGATGACACCTTGTTTTTGGGAGGAGCTTCTTAAATTATAGCCTCCCGCTTTAAGTCAATTTTGGATTCTTTTTTGGATGCTTCAGTGGAGGCTGTGAATCATAGGAAATGCCAAGTAATGGGGTGGAACATCACAACTCAGGTTTTGTAACATATCTCCCACATGTTCCAATTTCCTTATGCTGAGAATTGGACTTCTTTCCGGTATTTGAGCATCCCAATCTCGATGAAGAAAGCAAACTCCCATGACTGGAGACCCGTGATAGAAAAAATCAACTCCAAATTCACCTCATGGGGAACTCAATGACTGAACTTAGGTGGCCATACAATCCTTATGAAGGCAGTCTTATCCTCCCTTCGAATATATTAGTCCTCGACTCTTCTTTCCCCAAAAATAATTATTGTTCAAAACTTAGCCAAAATTAGGCATTTCTTATGGCAGGGAGGTAAAAACTTGGGAATTTTTTTTTACTTGGTAAGATGGAATCAGGTCAAACATCCAGTGAGTAAAGGAGGACTAGGCATTCTATACCTTGAATACATTAACTTGGCACTGGGAGCTAAAATTATTTGGCGCCCTGTCTTTGAAAATTTTTCATGGTGGAAACAAGTGCTCTAGAAAAAATATTTTAGGGGACCAAGAGGACGATGTTTGGAAACGAGAAAAAAATCAATCTCTGGGAGGACTCTATTCTTGAATGTGGCCCTCTCACTTCAAGAGAGGATCTCAATCCCTTGAAAACTTGGATGCAGAAACAAGGTGTCACAACTCTGTACGATATATCTTTGTATGATACAGATTCAGGGCAATGGATTGGATGGAAATTGATGGAATTTGTCCCTCACCTCATTCACCTCTCATCACTTTTTTATGGGGCTTTGAACGGATGTGCATCACAAAGTGAGACCACCATATATGCTAGGGGATGGGGAATTTCTTCCTATTATGTCAAAAAAGAGTACACAACTATGCAAGAAGAACGTAATGTCTTTCCTTGGTCCAGAGTTCGGAAGAAAATCTGGCACATTGACGACATACCAAAAACCAACTCTTTCTCATGGATCGTAGCGTACATGCGTATCCTCGCAATAAAGAATTTGCAAAAACAAGGCATTAATGGGACCTCTTGATGTGCTCTCTGCAACCTAGCCAATGAAATGATCCTTCACCTATTCATGGTATGTCCCTATGCCAAAGATACATGGAGTATGGCTCTTGATGACGTTTTTATCCTCACGACATGAACCCTTTCTCACAAATATTTCTTCCACAATTGGGACATGCATTACCAAGGAACCCTAAGAAACAAACCAGGCCTAAAATGACTATGGTCGGCCCTAGCAAAGTACATTTGTTGGGTGATTTGGTTGTCTCGTAATAACAAAATCTTTCAAGATGAAACCATAAGCCCAAATCAATTGGCGATCAAGATTATCTCTTTGTGTGTTGAGTATGTGCAGTATAGAGCGATTCAACAGGATAAGGGTCTTGAAACATATGAAGAAAAGCGGGCCTTGAGTTTATTCTTGAAAACCGCTCCCAATTCTTCTTCATTTGGCCTTTCTCTCATCCCCAATTGGGCTATCAAAAAATCGATCGAGGAATTCAAAGCTTGGCTACCTCTTTTTTGATGGGGCTTCTCATGGAAATCTTGGGGCGACAGGTGTAGGGGGAGCCTCTATGCTCCTGGGAGATTTCAAGTGGACACCTTCACGTGGGGATTAGGAATAAGTACGAATAATGTTGCATAGGCCTATGCTCTTTTTGAGTGACTGAGAATGTCCAAAACGAACATGATTTTTCAGATTATAGTCTTTGGAGACTCGATGTTAATAGTCAAGGCAATTATTACAAGAAAGCATGTGGAAAACAACCTTTTAAGAGGTGTCCTCCATCACATCATCAAACTCAGTTAAATCTTTGAGGACTTCATACTTTTCCATATAAAGAAAGGCCTAAACCATGTTGCCGATCTTTGGGCTAAGATGGGAACACGATTGAAACAAGGGGAAATATCTCACAATGGTGTTAGTGGAGTTATTCCCATCGCACAGTTCCTTAATGACCCGATGTGACAATGGTGAAAGTCCTCCCAACAACTTCTCACTCAAGACCCCTCCCATTTTGTGTGGTTTAATAACACATGTGCCAACAATTAAGTAAAGTCGCACTTTGGCCTCTTAAGATATGTCCAGGCCTGAGTAAGAAAAATTGAACTCAAATTTTGGTGAGGGTCGAATCCAGAGCATTCGGTCCAGTCATGGTTTGTATTCAAGTTGCGGAGAGATCAATTGCAGACTCCTTCCTCGGTCGAGTTTCAACTGTGGCATTCCTTTTATTTCTCTCTGGGGTTTATGGAAGTGAACACCAAGTTTCTCATCACTCACTTTAATAATTACGATAAAGGCACTTTGTTTTGTTTAAGTGGTTCTGACACTAAAACTATAATAGGTGCATAGATTCATGTGGTAGAAGAGAGAATTTCTTTGTTGGGCGGTGTATCTACAAGACTCGAACTTAAAGGAATGTTATGGAACTCAATATGAGTGACCTTAAGAAAATTCTTAGGTGCTAGGAAGATCTTGCATATGCTAATAATGAGGCTCTTCGATAATTAAATGTTAATTTCAAAGATTTTAAGGAGGCAATGGTTGAAGCTAGTCACCGGATAGATGAAAATTTCATTACCATTGAAACAACACTCATAGCCTTTTCCCGCAAATTGGACACAATGGAAGCCTCGCTCCATCAATTGAGAGCTCAACCCCAACGCTCAGTCTTGGGTGTGATCAACCATGGTCGGTTCTCCCCTCTTGCATTGGTAGATGGCGAAATACCGGAGAATAATGAGCACAACACAACCTCGTTGAATGAGGAAGAAGGGCCCACTTTCCCTCCAAGGGCCTATGAAATTCAAAACCCTGCCTCACACACTTAGTTCTTGTTTTACACAGTTTTTTGGTGCCTTGGGCAATTTTTCAAAAATGTAATAAGTTTAGAAGAGCACAATAAGGGGCTTATCTCTGTAAGAAATATTGTAATCTCAGCCATAGTTCTCAAATCTCGCCTGTTATACACCCTTTCTTGTAGATTGAATGTTGTTGCTTGCTTCAGCGCACAACCTTTTAATACAAATCAATTCAGTTGTGATTAAAAAAAAGGAGGAAAAATATTGTTTTCAAAGAATCAAGGCTTTGTTACGCCATTAGTAGAAAGGTCGATATATAAAATAAAAATAGGAATTAAAACCCACAAAAATTACTTTACATTATCAACTTTGCATATATTTAGGGATTTATGTTTTCTTTGCTTTAATTATTCTAGGTTTCTTTGGGTCCTGCTATCACACAATTTGTACTTGCCCAAAATCCCAAGGCAAGTAGGTATAGAATTGGCGTAACTGAGAATAACCAATCACTCTCACCTTAATAGGAGATTGCTTTCTATTTAGGAGTATGTTTAAGATACCCTAGGGGAGATGTCTCCAGTGACCTGGGGGTTTGAGAAGGCTAAGGCAAATAGTAACAAGGAAACCCTTCCCCTCTCACAGATCACTCTAATCAGAGGTTTATTTTATGTCTTAAGGATGAAGCAAATGAATAATATTTGTGTACCTTCCCAGAAGAAGACAACAAAGCAAATGGGGCACTTTTCAGGTACCAGATGATTGTTAGTACTTCATAAGACAATAAACCTTCGTAAAATAAGCTAGTTGATTATGAATTTGTAGCAATGCATCAGTTTATAACAACAATTAATATCTTACAACAACCAAAATATTCAAGCCTTGAAGTTGCTTGAAAAAGACAATAAAAAGTGACTTTAACTAGGCAAATTGATAGTAAATTTTCACAGGCAAAATTAGCAATGATAGGCTAGCTTTTAATGTCACTTTTGCAGAGATTTTGCTGCAGTTAGATGGTTGTAGCTATCTTTTGCAATATAATCAAGTTTAAATGGTCAAAAGTGCAAGGAAATCACACACAAAACTAACACTTACCCAGTAGATTCACTAGCAATTGTCACAATTCGATTTTGATTGGTTCCAGTGCGAGTTATGTAGGTAAATGTGACAAATTATTGTATGTTTAGATGGTTGTAGAAATGTTTTGCTACAACAAGAAGTTAGCTTAGGAGTTAGTCTAATTTAGGGTTAGAAAGAGTTAGTAAAGAGTTCAAGGATAAGAGTATAAGTGTTTGTTTGCTCAATCACCACTTGTAAGAGGTAGTCTAGTGCCTTTCTAGGGTAAATGAAGTCACTAATGGAAACAACAAATTATTAAAGGAAATATAACAAATGATAATAATATGTTAAGGGGTGGAGAGGAAAAAAGAGGTGTTGGTATCCCAAGGCCTCAAAAATCCTTTTCCAAGAGAAAAATGCTAGAAGGTAACAAGGGTTAGGTCCTAGCGATTTTCTCATTCCTTGAACAAAATGTAATCAATTATGGAATTGGAAATGGAAGTAAGGTTACTAGAGTGCTACAATGGTAAGGCTCTAGTATTCACTTCAAATTAGTTGTCTTTCAAAAGATTTTAACACATGGAAGATTATAGGGGAAAATATGATAACACATGTCATTCCCCTAGGGTTTCAAGCTAGCAATTTCATAATCTTAGACATGAAACAAGAAAAAAATAACCATAACATTCATTTACAATAAAGAAATGCAGAATTTCCACTTACTTCACTAAGAATAATCTAGCAAATCACCCTAGTTGAAGATCTTCCAAAAGAAAATAACCAAAAAGCACCAAAATTTGCCTCCTTCAAGAAGTGCGCACCACTAGTTTCAACCAATAACTCTTAAAGAGGGATGAATTTTAGACCTCACACTTGTGTGAGTCAAAGATGATGAAAAAATGAGAGTTTTAACTCTCTATTTATACATTACAAGTGACCTTTAATTACATTTTAGGTCAAAAAAGGCCGACATGGCCAATTTACATCAAAAATCCAGTTTTACATAAATTGACAATTAAAACCGTAATTTTGTCTTTTAGTGATCCAAAATGGATCCAGGAAGGCCTAAAAATCAAAGTTCTCGAAATCAGACTAAACTAGTTCCATTGCGTCTGTCTCGTCGCGCTGATTCCGACCATATATTTTTTTCCTCAAACATATACTATATGCGAAAGTTATCGCGTTCTGACCGAATTCCCAAATAGGCAAAAAGTCATCAGTCAAAGTCAACACTAATTTCAGTAATATGACAGGTGACGCCAAGATGATGTCAACATGACATCATCATGCTGACGTGGTGTCACCAGAAGGTGACACATGTCACTCAGATTCGACATTTTTGGGCTGAGTTGGCACTGTACGGATGACACGTGGCACTCCGTACATGATGTGGCCCAATGATAGACTGACACATGGTTGTATGAACGACAGATGATTCGTACGGATGTTGACGTGGCAGAGTGAATGTGCAGTACAAACGTGACGTGGCATGACACATGGTTGTAAGACAAATGACGTGGTAGGTGACTGGGTTGTACGACGGTGACATGGCAGGTTAATTGGACGCTGACTGTACTGGTATGGACCAATCAGAGGGAGACATGTGGCCCAATTAGAGGGTGCCATGTGGCACCCCAAATTTTGTCAATGGCAACTAGTTCAAAAATTTTGGGCTCCGAGGGTTTCGAACCTCCGACCTATATGGTCGCCAACAGACTAACAAACCCAGGGCTACCATCTCCGCTACACATGGTTCTTGTTATGGATTTGGTGCAATATACATTTGAATTAGAATTAGCACGATTTTGGGGATAAGCCTCGGTCGGCGGGGGCCAGCTTCGACTGATTAGGGGCTTAACCAAGGGTCGAGGTTTAGGGGCTAAGGACCAGGGGCGCGCCAACCTAAGACCACATGGGCCATTCCCATATGAAAAAGAGCCCGAGAATAGGGGGCTAGCGCAGATTTTTCCAATTGATGGGTTTCAAACTTTATATTATAAGATTTTTTGCTTATCTAGCCTGTTTTTGGGAGATTTTAGTCATTTTTGGGAGATATGGAGCCCTTTTTGAGGCCAGATCTTCGGAGGAAGTTGCGAGGATGTTACCAACTTCAAATATATATAGACCAAAGGTTGTTGGCAGCCTTGGACAGGTTCAAAAGAGGAGAAATGCTATAGAATTGTGAAGCCAAAGATAGTTTTATGCAGGGAAGCCATTGAGGAGAGGAACTTTGCAGGCCAATTACGGGAGCTTTGCTCAACCGTTTTCAGTACCGTTAGTTGTGTTGGGTTCTGGAGGTTAAGAAGAACACAACTAGAGTAGTTTGTAATCCATTTGACACTTTTCTAATGTAATTTTGAAGTTTTGAAGAGAAATAAGAAAGCTTCACCCACTGAGACAGAGACCCGGAGACGTAGGCGATCTTGTTGAACTCTGTTAACAAATTTGTTGTTATGGTTTTTTGATTCTTTGTGCTTAATTTCAGATATGCATATCTTATTATCGATGCCATGTTATATCTTTGATTATTCCTCCTTCTTCAATTCCTAAATGGTTAATGAACTCATGCTTTAAAACTTAACCATAGTCTTAAAAGATCATTTCAGATCAAGTGGTATCAAAGCAGGTTGACGGTTGGTTTTTGAGTTTGCATGATTACCAGGGAAAAGATGAATCATGGTGAAGGCAATATTGTCAAAGAGAATACTGAGATTGGATCGAGAAAGAGAATTTCTCAAAGTGAGAAAATGGCATCGGAAGAGGGACTTTCTCATAACGAGATAGAGTTTCAAAAGACCTTCTTCGTCATGTCAGAGATGGTAAAGGTTTTATATGATGATTACTTGGAGTGGAAGAGACCGATTCTAGGTGAATCTTCAAAATCCAAAAGTGAAGAAGGAGAGGATCCTCCTAAACCTCCTCCTTCACCTCCTTCTTCTCCATCAACTTNCATAAACATGATATGCCTTTACTTAAGCTTGATGTGAAGTTTGAATTACCCATGTATGATGGTGAAGTCAATGTAGAGAGGCTTGATAACTGGGTCAAACAGATGGAATTTTATTGCAGTGTGCAACAAATTAAGGATGAGGCAACTCAAATCAAATTGACATCGTTTCGACTTGCAGGAACAACACTCATCTGGTGGCAAAGCAAGTTGTAAAATGGCACACAACAAGTGGGTAATGTATTTCCATCATGGAAAGTTTTTGTTTCTGCACTTAAAAAACAATTTTATCCTTTGGGTTATAAAGAGAAGGATTTAATTGAATGGAAAGGTCTTAAACTAAGAAAGGGACAAACAGTTCAAGAATACACAGATGAATTTTGTAAGATGGCATTAATGTTAGACATTACATTACATACCCAAGAAACTCTTATGAAGTATATATGAGGTTTACCTGCACATATTCGTAACACTGTATTTATGTTTGGACCTACTAATATTGATGAGTTTTTGTTCAAGCAACATACATTGAGGCAGGGAAAACATGAGTTGGTGTATCAAGGGAATCGTCTTCAAGAAAAGAGGACAAAAGGAAGGGGAATGGCAAGAAAGAAAATTCAGTGACAAGAAGGTAAGATAAGATCTCCTTCAATCATTGTAAGAAAGAAGTGCATGATGATGACCATTGCTGGCAATTGCATCCCGAGAAGACATCGAAGTGGTTCAAAGAGAGGAAAGGGAGGCAAACAACTGCAACAACAACATGACCAACAGACTTGGGATCAGATTCGGGTGATGAGTCTAAAATCACAACAGTTGGTTTGACAGGTAAAATTGGTGATGGATATGATTCTAGATGCAATTTGTTTCACATAAGGGTGATAATGAAGCATACTAAGGTCGATGCATTGATAGATAGTGGATCTCAATCTAACTTGATTTCAGAGGAAGTGGTTAAACAATTGGGATTAAACACTAAAATGCATCATAAACCTTACTCAATTAAATAGATAAGCAACAATCATAACTTGCACATAACAAAGAAATGTACTTTAAAGTTTGCAATTTCATCAAAGTTTGTGGATGAGGTAACGTGTGATGTGGTGCTACTCAATGAATGTGGAATGGTCTTAGGCAATCCTTATTTGTATGATCTCAAAACAATTTTCTACAGGGAACATAATCAATATTACTTAATCAAAGAAGGCAATGAATATGTTGTGCATGCTCATCACTTAAAAGAAAATCAATTTCTTCAAACAATGGAACAATTAAGGAAGGTAGCTTATGCAAGCAACACACCTATAATTGTGCCAGATAAATCAATTGATCTTAAGCATGAACATGAGATGGTTGTGGAATGGAAGTTCAATCATACATTGCTTCAAGATAAGCTAATGTCGTGCAAGTACTACAAACATATTATCTCATTTGCAGTCATATTTCTGATGTTATTAATGCTAATGTTTTCAACATGGATGGTAGTGGCTTTAGTAAGATGTGACAGAGTACAAGTGGCTAACAATATGCTGTCAGTTGTCATGGTTGTTTTGCAATTAATCTTGATGAGACAGGTGCACATGATAGAGTTTAAAGACAGAGAACAAGTGGGGTGGCCTATCCTACACTTGATGACTGGTTAGTACCCTTTTGGAGGACCAAAAGGTCTTAGTGGGGAGGCATGATCCAAAATGGATCTAGGAAGGCCTAAAAATAAAAGTTCTTAGAATCGAACAAAACCAATGCCATTGCATCCATCTCGTCACACTGATTCTGGCCATATAATTTTTTCCTCAAATGGACACCGTATGCGAAAGTTATCGCGTTCTGATTGAATTCCCATACATGCAAAAAGTCAACAGTCAAAGTCAACGATGACATCAGCAGTATGACAGGTGACGTCGACATGATGTCATGATGATGACATGGTGTCACCAGAAGGTGACATGTGTCACTCAGATTTTAAATTTTTTGGCTGAGTTGGCATTGTACAGATTTAACACGTGGCACTGTACGAATGACACGTGGTAGTCCGTACATGATGTGGCCCAATGATAGACTGACATGTGGCTGTATGGACGACAACTGTGCCGTACAGATGATGACATGGAAGAGTGACTGTGCAGTACGGACGTGACGTGGTAGGACACATGGCTGTACGACAAATGACATGGCAGGTGTCTGGGTTGTACGATGGTGACGTGGCAGGCTCACTGGACGTTGACTGTGCTAGTACAGACCAATTAGAGGGAGACACATGGCCTAATCAGAGGGTGCCACATGGCACCCTGAATTTTTTCAATGATGACTAGTTCAAAAATTTTGGGCTCCGGGAGTTTTGAACCTCCGACCTATATGGGCGCCAACGGACTAACAAACCCAGGACTACCATCTCTGCTACACGTGGTTCTTGTTATGGATTTGGCGCAATATACATTTGAATTAGCATTGACGCGATTTCGGGGATAAGCCCCGGTCGGCGGGGGCCAGCCCTGACCGACCAGGGGCTTAACCGACTGTGGAGCACGTGGGAGCCATGGCCATGGCCATATGACCATGCCAACGACCAAGGGCCGAGGTTTAGGGGCTAATGACCAGTGGCACGCCAGCCTAAGGCCACATGGGCCCTTTACATATGACCAAGATCCCGAGAATAGGGGGATAACACAGATTTTCCCAATTTATGGGTTTCAAACTTTATATTATAATATTTTTTGTTGATTTAACTTGTTTTTGGGAGATTTTAGTCATTTTTTGGAGATCTGGAGCCCTTTTTTAGGCCAGATATTGGGAGGAAGTTGGGAGGATGTTACCAAATTCAAATCTATATAAAACATAGGTTCTTGGCAACCTTGGAAAGGTTTAGAAGAGGAGAAATGCTATAGAATTGTGGAGCCAAAGTCAGTTTTATGCAAGGAAGCCATTGAGGAGAGGAATTTTGCGGGCCAATTTCGGGAGCTTCAATCAACTGTTTTCAGTGTCGTTAGTTGTGTTGGGTTATTGAGGTTGAGAAGAACACAACCAGACCAATTTGTAATCCATTTGACACTTTTCTGATGTACTTTTGAAGTTTTGAAGAGAAATAAGAAAGCCTCACCCATTGAGACAAAGGCCCAGAGACATAGGCAATCTTGTCGAACTCCATTAACAACTTTACTGTTATGGTTTGCTAATTCTTTATGCTTACTTTTAGATCTTCATATCATATTATGGCCGCCATGTTATATCATTGATTCTTCATCTTTCTTCAATTCCTAAATGGTTAATGAACTCATGCTTTAAAACTTAACCATAGTCTTAAAAGATCATTTCAGATCATTTAAGGATGATGTCATGACCCTCCTAGGGTGACATTAGGCCCTTTCATGGAACATTGGGCCTCCAAAGTGAAACGTTAGGCCTCAAAAGGCATCAAAATCTGCCACACGTGAAAACCAAGACGTCCTCATGCTAAAACCCTAACTGAATGACATCAGGGCTCAAAATGATGACGTCATGGTGGGAGAGCAAGACCCCCCTAGGTCCTGGCCTGCCAAAGTGCCTCCAGTGGAACATCCTCCTTTTTCTCTGGTGCAAGCCTCTGGTATCCCTCTGCCCCTGGCTGGGGTCACAACATCCATCTGGTGGGCTTTTAGCCCCATGGAGGTCCGATTTAATCATCTCCCCATCTGTACCTATCCATCGAGCATGGTCCTGTAGCAACAACAAGTACACCCTCCATGGGCTCATAAGTCACAGGGATCATAGAAATGTCAATCACATCTAATAATCAAGTTACCCAAACATGCGCATCAAACCCCCCTTTACCCAGAAAGATGCTTAAAGACGTTGTGTTATTTAAAAAGCTAGGTTTGGAGAGGGTCTAAGGGTATCCTATTGGGCTAATCCTCCTCAGGTGTGGGGAGTTTCCTAGGTGAAGACCAATATAGTTCATGTAAATGTATGAGATGGTGTAGGGAACATTTGGGCAAGGGGTGCAGTAATGACAGGGGAATGTAGGTCTTACCTATGGATGCCTCTGTAGAGGGTGAGCTACACTTTGTCATGGATGCCATTATTTCCTAGCCCATTCAATGCCTTTTACTCTTTGTCTTATTGATTTTTATTTTCAAGAGAATAGTTGGAGGACACTGCCCTGATGTGGTGACCGATGGCGACAACGTTACCCAAAAGAATTTCATGAAAATGAGAAGGTTGGCTCGTGATGAGACCCCCTTTCTCTTGGCTATGCCACCAAGAACCACTACCTTGGTTTGGTGACCAGATGAATAGTAGTGTCATACTGCTACATGCCCATGGACCTAATATGCTGGCTCATGATGAGACCTCCTATCCACCAACTAGGCCATGAGTTTTATTTTATTTTATGGGTTCCCTTTTCTTGCTGAGAATCCTTTTATTGCTTTCTCGGGAATCCTTGGGTGAAGCATATCAAGGTTTCATCTTGGATTTTAACTTTTTCCATCTACTTTTACCCTTTGCGCCTTTAGCCCCTTATTCCCACAAGGCAAGGTACAACCCTTACTAGCTTGGAAAACCCAATGCCCGAACCAATGTAGGGGATAGATGAGAGGGATAATGATGAAAAGTGGTAAGTATGGAAGGAATGGACGATGACCCTTCATAGATCCACCTAGTGGCAACTCATGCCTAAGGGAACCATCTTACTAGAGCACTTTGTCATCCCCCCAGGTATGGACAAGTCAAAGGGCATAATTTCCAAGCAAACATCATGAAACAAAAGAGAATTCAACGCACATATTCAAATGTTTTGAGAATCAGAGTGACACATACCATGATACCCAGACTCATTACCTCATGGATCAAGACCCACTGCTACTTCAAAATCAAGCCGATGGGATGGATGTTGTTGTTGCTGATAGATGGGTGGCACTGAAGAAAAGATGGGCCCTCCAGGGCCAAGCTCAAGTCATATGGCTCTCGGTACTCCATGTCTAGGACCTGTGGGCCTCAAGACATAATCTCCTTAGTTATCCCTAAGATAGGGGATAACAGGTCCCAAAGAGCAAGCTTGGGAATGTTAAAAGTGAACACTCCCTCATGACACAAGGTATATGTATGTGATTAAAGTTGTATATGTATTGTATTTGGCATAACATTGAAGCTCTAATTTTAAGTCTTTGTTGCATATTTATTGTGTATTTTTTTTATGTATGTTTTGTTAACAAATATTTAATAATTGATAAAAATTTTATGAGATTTTGTATATATATATATATAAATATATTTGATGTTGTTATGTTTTTATTATTCATTTTATAAGTGAGAATGAGATGAATGATACATTGTCGACCCCGATCAATAATCATCTTATGAAGAAAGAATGTCATAAGTGAGACTTAAATTCGGGTTAGGAGGATAACAACTCTGCTCGTTACCACTCGAGATAGACTCGATTGGCAAATATAAACATAAATTAAAGGGCAATAAAAATATTTAGTCGCCAGGAATTTTTATTTGACGAACAAAGACACACATCAAAAGGTCATCTTTTGTCTATTGAATTATGTACTTATCTCCTTAGTCATAATCTTTCTCGCTATCTTTCACCCAAGTAGATGAGAGAATACTTTAGAGAATGAGTTAATAAGGTCACCATATATTAAGGCAAACAACTTCAACAAAGTTCGTACAAATCCCCTTACTTGATGAAGAATTGGTCCATAAGAATGTCCAATTACATTTTAGATACTAGGGATACAATAAGGAGAAAACATAACTCCATATATCCATTCCGATTACTCAACAAATTGTATTAAGTCATTACGTGACTAGTTTCACTAGAAGAAGGCTAAATGTTTTAGGAATTTGACAATTTAATGTATAAATAGATTTAACACCCTCGAATACCCCTATTGTGTAAGGTATGAATTACAGAGCCTCATAAAAATAAATAAATACATAAATACTTTCTAATCTACTTCTTTAATTACTACTACTTAGTTTAGAATTTCCTTTCTTGATATTCTTCTACCAGCATAATAATTGACAGTTTAGCAACATCAGCATACTAACCGCATAATAATTAACAACATAGCAATAAAAACATACTAACAACATAATAATTAACAACAATATAATGATAACAGAAAATGCATAAGGTATTTACCTCAACCTGAAGCTTAGTTGATTTATCCATTTCCTGGTTGATGATGTTGATCCTGCCCAAACTGAGTATTAACCTCCCAACCAACTAGGAACAACCTCTCTGGCTCCCTAGCTCCAGGAATCCTTGCGGTTTCCTGGCCCCCGAGCCCAAAATTCCCATAAAAAACTGTGTCCCTGTGAGAGTCCTCAAGCCAAACTCTTCACTAAAACTCCTCATTTCAGCCTTTCTTCCTCCTCCTTTTTCCCAAATTTTTACCTTCCAAAAAACAAAAGATCCTTCCCCAATTTTTGTCCCCTCTCCCTTATCCTCCTCCCTCGAATCCCACTCCATCCTTCAATTCTCCAACCGCCTTATCCCCCATTAATTCCTCAACCACCTTATCCCTCCCATTAATTACTTCAACTACCAATTTTGATAATATTATAATAAAGACTCCATAAAATTTATTTTAATAATTAATTAAATTAATATTTATCAACCATGATAATTAAATAGTTAATTAGGGTTGTTACATACACCCACCTTTCAAGAAACTTTGTCCCAAAGTTAGAGTAATTTACAATAAAAGGGTAATGACACATGGTTCATACATCCACGTCAAATAAACAACATCATCAGTAAACAAAAAAACACTTGTACATACTAGTGTGCATGTGCAAGGAATGCATGTGTAGCTAGCACATACAAGACTCATGCATTTACTAATGACAATATTTATCACACCTATAGTAATTCTTGTATGCATCCAATCCAATCAACAAGACCATTCATTTCATAAAAGATAGTAAACCAATTAAAATGTTCGCAAAATCCCTCAATTATAATAATTTAGCACAACAACGTTCATTTAGATAATTGTAGTTCATTTAAGCAATTATAAATATACATATATACATATTTTCTTTTCAAAAAGGGCGAAAACAATAAACTCTACTATAAGGCGAAATTCCCACACACTCTCAACTATTTATATTCATCCTTCCTCCCTAACTTACTTCTGTCTTCCATCCCTATCCTTCATCTGCTAGACTATCTTGGAGCGTCAATTATATTGACCTAACTCCAAATAGAACCTGTAAGTAGAAGTGTCAACTCTCTTGACCAAGCTTCCCTAGCAGGCAACTGACAGTCATCATCATACGTCTAGGGGAGCATGAGCTAACACCGTCCTCCCATGACTCCAGGTTTCAGAGGATACACGGTGGGAAATGCCTCCACCCCTCCTAATAGGACTAGGATCCACACCCTACCATGGAACATACATTGGCACTGTGTTGCTGGGAATTTTGTGATCGTATATTCAATTTTAGGCAGTCTCACCACCTGAAAACCTGCACTGGTCCGTATATCATAGCAAAGCATTCAAACCAACATAATTTCACATACAAAGATTCATACCATATTGTTTCTTGGTCGGTGTTCATGACATCAATTTTTATTATCATTATGCTTTGGCTATTTCATATCCCATTGACCTGCAAAGTAGTCTATAACACAAACTCATACATATATATGTATTATTATAATGTAAATGCATTCAACTATAATCTCAATTCGGTATCCACATACCAACAACTTTAAGTGTCAAAATTTTCGAGTTAGAAATAGATCACATAATATCCCCATAATTCAAATAATGTTAAACATTCATAGAATTGACATTCTCATAATAGATTGCATAATATCCATCATCATTCAAATAACGTTAAAAATTCATAGAATTGACATTCACATAATAGATTGCATAATATCCATCATCATTCAAATAACATTAAACATTCATAGAATTGACATTCACATAGGTTCATACATTTTAAAAGTTCAAGTGTATCATTAATAGTTTCACAGTGAATAGAAAATAAAGGTGATTAGTCCTTAGGTAATTCTAGTTGTCTAAGTCAAAAGGTGGCATTACATACACCCAACCTTTGAGAAACATATTCCCGAGGTGGTAAAAAAAAGTGAGGGATGATCTCATTGTAAGGTCTTGACATCCTCCCATGTAGCAGATCTTGGGCTATACTTGTCCCACTAGACCTTAACTTGGTCTACCAGATGGTTCCTGAGTTGTCATGCCCTACGATCCAATATGCGTAATGGTTCTACCATGAGGGTTCCCACATATGATACCTGCAATTCCTTCCAATTCAGTTTATGAGATTCGTCAGCAACATAATGACATAGAACAGATACACGAAAAACATTTTGAGTTTTATGCAAGTGGGGTGGCAGTACGAGACGATAAGCAATGGGTCCAATTCTCTCTTGGATTTTGAACAGTCCTATAAATTGAGGCGACAACTACGTACCCTTCCTGAACCGAATGGTACTCTTATTAGGCCCGATATGAATGAAAACTTGATCTCCCACTTTATAACTTCGGTCAGTCCTATGTGCATCAACATAACTTTTCTGTCTATCATGTGCTTCCTTTAGTCTCTGCTTAATCTGAATCACCTATTCCTCCATCTCTTGAATCAATTCTGGCCCAACTGTCACTCAGTCTTCTAACATTTTCCAACTCAACGGTGTTCTGCATGGCCTTCCATACAGAGCTTCGTAGGGCAGCATTCCAATGGAGCTATGAAGACTGTTATTGTAGGCGAATTCTACCAAAGGTAGGTATTTCTCCCAATGGGTTTGATTATCCATAACATACATCCTAAGAATGTCTTCCATAACTTTATTTACTCTCTCAATTTACCCATTTGTTTCAAGATGATAAGTTGTGCTTAAGTTCAGTTGAGTCCCCAATGCTGACTGCAAACTTGTCAAAAACCTAGAAGTGAATCTGGAGTCCCTATCTTAAATCATCTTCTTGGGTAACCTGTGCAAACAGATGACCTCACTTACAAACATGCGTGCCACATCAGTGACATCGTAAGTGTCTCTAACCGGAATAAAATGAGCACTCTTGGTCAACTTATCAACTATCACAAGAATGACATTGTGTCTATGTGATGTGAGCGGAAATCCCACAACAAAATCCATAGAAATGACTTCCCATTTGGACATAGGGACATCATGCGGTTGAAGGAGAATTGCCGGGTGGTGGTGGTCAACTTTCACTTATTGACACTCTAGGCACTTGGAAATGAAATGGACTACATCATGCTTCATGCCTACCCAGAAGAAAATTTTCTTCATTTCTGCGTACATTTTCTTCACACCCGGATGCGCACAATAAAGTGCTCTATGGGCTTCCTTGAGTATGATGCTTCGAATTTCCCCACCTTCGGGGATGTATATCCTTTCTTGATATCTTAAGAGTCCATTTGATTCCAGGCTATATCCTTCATACTTTGGATCTAATTGCCTTCCACTCTAGAGGGTTGAAGTAACCTTTAAATACCAACTATCTCCAAGAAGTTTCCCCAGCACATGCTCCCTAAGATTGACTTTTAAGGGTACCGAGGAGAAGATAAGTGGTCTCCTACTCAAGGCATCCGCGACCACATTTTCCTTTCCCTTGATGTGCGAAATTCCAAAATCATACTCACTCATAAACTCACTCCATCGCCTCTACCTGACATTGAGATCCCTTTGATTGAAGAGATGTTTTAAACTTTCATGGTCCGTTTTGAGCTCAAAGTTTCACCCCACTAGATAGTGCCTCCAAAGTTTCAGAGCTAGCATTACAACTGCCAACTCTAAATCATGAGTAGCGTAAAGCTCCTCTTGTTGCTTCAACTTCCTTGATGCATACACTATCACTCCTCCCTCCTACATTAGCACAGCCCCCAACCCTTGCTTCGAGGCATCCGTGCAGACTATGAATTCTTTTTCCATATTCGACACTTGTAGAATTGGTGCACTAGTTAGTAACCTCTTAAGCTAGATGAATGCACTATCGCATTCTTTTGTCCATTCATACCTGACCCCCTTGCGCTGCAAAGTGGTGATGGGTTTCGCTATTTTAGAGAACCCTTCCACAAATCTCTGATAATAACCCGCCAGCTCCATGAAGCTTCTTACATCATGAGCATTTTTCATCACTGGCCATTCCATAATGGCCTTTACCTTTTCTGGGTCCACATAGATTCCTTCACCGGAAATGATATGACCTAAATAGTGAATTTCTTTTTGGAAGAAAGAACACTTCGACAACTTGCCATACAATTTTTTCTCTCTAAGGCATGACACCACCACTCACAAGTGTTCCTCGTGTTCTCTTTTGTTCTTGGAATAGATGAGGATATCATCTAGAAAGACCTGTACAAAGTGGTCTAAGTACTTTCAGAATACACCATTCATGTCATGAATACTGTTGGTGCATTGGTCAAACCGAAAGGTACTACAACGAACTCATAATGCCCAAACTGAGTTCGGAATGCAGTTTTAGGAATATCGCCTTCCTTAATCCTTAACTAGTGATACCCTGATCGCAAATCAATTTTTGAGAACACCGCTTCTCCTTTCATCTGATCAAAGAGATCATCTATCTGTGACATTGGGTACCTATTTTTCACTATAGCACAGTTCAAGTCCTTGTAATCTAAACACAGTCGTCAGGAACCATCCTTCTTCGTCACAAAAATTACTGGTCCACCCCAAGGTGAGACACTAGGCCTTATTAGCCCTAAGTCGAGTAGTTCTTTCAACTACATCTGCAACTCACAAAGTTCTGGCACTATCATCCTATACAGAGTCTTGGAAATTGGCTCCGCACCAAGTTTTAGCTCGATGGTAAAATCAAGCTCCCTCTCAGGAGGTAACCCTGGCAACTCTTTAGAAAAACATCCTTAAACTCAAACAATACTAGGTACTGATCCAAGGAGGGTCCTTTCCTTTCATTGACTGCTTCCACTACATATAGTCGACAAACTTGCCTCATGCAACGTTTAACCTTCATGTTCAAGATAAATCATAGAGAAACCTTCCTCCGTACACCATGGATATTTACTGACCTTTATTCATCGTCAACACAAAGTACCCTTTTCACAAAACAATCTACCATAGCTTGATGGGCTTCNTTTTTCCCCCAAAGCCATCTCGACTTGTTTAAAGTCATCATGCTCGTAGGCTGCCAACCCACACTTTTCTAATGCAGAAGGTGAAATGAAACTATCTGTAGCACCAGAATTAAATAAAATTTTAACATTGACATGATTTAGCGTACTTGACGACTCCACCACCGTGGACTAATATTCTGCCTGGCGATTATTAACTGCTGCATAAATATGGTGGCTACTATTGACTCTTCCCATCAGGGCCTTTCCTTCTCTATGCATAAATCCTGCTTGCAAATCTGGGCAGTCACGTTGGTAATGGGGTCCTCCACACCCCCAACATGTAACACGAGATGGAACCTACACACTGCCCTGTGACGGTCTCTGAAATGAGTTCCTTCCCCTGGAGCCCCTGCCCCTACTTGCTGCTCCCTGAGAAGGTCGTGGACCTGCCTGCGTCGTTGGTGATGAGTAGGATGTTTCACTCGCTGCCATTGAGATACCTGTAGCAACTTCCCTAGGTGCGACTCTATTTCCATAAGGAGGCGGACTAGAGTTCCCTCCCCTGGAGAAGGTCCTAGGGTCATTCCCCACGAATCCAGGATGTTGTGGAAAGGTTGATCTCATACCTTCGTTTAAGCTCATATGCTCCTCTACATAATGTGTATTTTCAACTTCTTCAACTACTGACGATAGTTTCCACATCCGTACCATGGCCCTTATCTTAGGGTTTAACCCATACACAAAATGTTCTGCTTGTCATTGATCGGTATCCATGTATGAGACATATTTTACCAACTCTATGAACCTGATCCCGTACTCTTCCATGGTCCTGTTTACCTAAACTAGAGCATGAAATGCTCCCACCTGTTATTTCTCGTAGTAAGCCAACAAATATTTCCTTCGGAACCTTTCCTCAAAATTTTTCCATGAGACGGTGTCTGGGGTAAGGTGAAACTGCCTCTCCAGGTTACCCCACCAGTTCAAAGCACTGTCCCTCAACTGAAAGATTGCTATTTTCGTCTTTGATGTGGAAGCATAGTCTCTTAAGGCGAAACATCGTGTCATTCCTTCCAACCATGCCTTCGCACGTTCACTTGCACGACCCTCGACAAACTCTGGGAGTTTGATCTTCTGTAGTTCTCTGGTGATGTCCCTGGGTGGAGGCCCTCCCTCTGAGTCGCTTGGTGCTTCAGGGTTACCCACCCCAGATGGTGGGGGTTCCACTTCGACATCTGCTAACTGACACCCCTTTAATGTCTCATTAGTAGCCTCCAAAGAGTGCAAAATGAGAGCTAGTTCAGGCGATGGTGGTGGCAGCACTGGCATTGGCGGTCCTTGCGACGATGTCCCTCGGCCTCGATTTCCTCGAGTCCTAACCATCTTGAATAACTGAATTTGCATCAAACCAAATACTTATCAAGGAAGAGTTTTAAGGCAGTCCACATTCGTTCAACTTATATTTGTAAACATAGGGTTAGGCGTAAGTTTTTGTTTTTTTTTACTTGTCTATAAACAGACGTTACTCTCTTTAGGGTAAGTGGCTTAGGTCAGGGTTAAAGCATCTAAGCTTGGTATCATCATCTAATTATACTACTAACTCTCTCGCCTCGCTAACTAGGATATCATTGTGGGGTATTTCACCACTTACCCTTGGGTATTTCCTTAACATGCATTATAACCCGTCTTCTAACCCTGATATCTTTATATACCTTGTAATTAATTAAACCCTCTCTTATTTAATAATGCTTTATAATTGATTAACTAAAAATTTATCACATTACCCTTAATAGAATTATATTAATTTAAGGT